>JAUMHI010000024.1:547441-565764 GCA_032359435.1 Enteromius unitaeniatus
AAGTTTTTATAGTTTGATTTATTTGCTGCAAAGTTATGTTTGTAAAGTATCCTAACTGCTTATATTAAAATGTATTTTTTTAATGGAGCAGTATTGCTAAAGTGGACTCTTTTTTACCACAACTTGACAAATGCAATATAAAATACTCAATTTTATACTTGACTCTCAGGTACAGGTGAATAAATAAAAATATAAGGGTTAAAGTTAACATTTCAATAAATTCCATTAAAATATCAATAAATCTCAAAAAAAAAATCTCAAAAATTGAGATTCCAGTAATATAGTTTACACACATACAGAAAATTAGTCACCTGAACACTGAATGTCGAGCTGTGTCACAGCTGTCACAAGAATATATGTACATGACTACATCACTTCACATTCATGTCACATAAAACACAACATATGCAAATATTTAAAGTAAATTACAAATATTCAAAATAATATCACATGCACTGGAACAACTAGATTGTGCATTACAAAATGGAGACATTTATGAAAACAAAAGAAAAATGTCAGCACTTCTGTGTTCCAAACAAACAATTAATGATGCAGGCACTTTTATGGAAGGCACTGATGTGTAAAAGCACTGAATGAATCTAAATGAATTTAAACTCACTCATACTAACATCATTCAAAATTCTAAAATGTCATTTGAACTAGTTTTCTTGTCCCTGGTTATGAACATTAGAGAAAACTTTCAAATTCACCTTGATCTTTTGGCATATAAGGGTTCTTTGTACCATTAACATCCTGCAAGATTCATATCTTAAAACATCTTCCCTATTATAAACAAACTGTTCATTTTATTTTATTTGATTTAAAAACATAATTTACTGTTTAACCTGGAATGTCTGCTTTAAGAATCACTTCTTGAACAATTTACCTTTTAGCTGAGTAAAAATAGCATCACATATACACAGAAATTTAAAGGTATTTAAGAAAACTCGTCAAAATAAAAGTTTGGCTTATCTTGAACACATTTTGTTCATAAATATATTACTGTTGTTGGGTAGAATGAAAATAAGGTATAGTAAAATATTAGAAGAATAAAATAATAAAAATAAATGGTAAATATAAGAAGAATAAAATAAATAGTAAAACAATTTTAAGATAACATATGAGAATGCTTTAAAATTGCACATTTTATGAACAGAGCCAAGAGAGTTTTCCAGCACCATGCAGATAAAGAACAGGCTGAACAAAACCAGCCAGCATATAACAAACCACACCAGTGAACCAAAGAGGGACAAAATTGTGTAGCATCGTCATGTTAACGAAACCAGCGATTGTAATTGGGACATAAATGATAACGGTAGAGACTGTAGTTATTCGAATGAGATGAAACGCTCTTCTCTTTATGTGGTTTTCTTCTTTTCTCCCTCTCCCTCTCTCTCCTGGTCCTGACTGCTTCAGAGCTCTGAGAACAGCCACAAGACAAAACAATTCAATAGAAAGGAAAAGGAGATATTGCAGTGATAAAAACCATGGATATGCAACCAAGACAGATGACAATATGATAATGCAGCCCAAACAGGAGCCAAGAGTCATTATCCAGGCTACAGAGCAGCAGATCACTCTATATCTGAGAGGTTTGTACTTCAGAAAGGTTACAGGATGAGCCACTGCCAGGTAACGCTCAACACAAATCAGACACTGAAACAGAGGACGACCAGTGATGCCTAATCCTTGGAAAAAATAGGATATTGTCAGAAGACTTGAAAAATGATTTGACAGTACAGTGATCAACCCATTCAAAAACCCACCGAGCTCACAAACAGAGAGATTGAGGATGAAGAACTCTGATGCTACTCCACTTGCTGTTCCTGTGATTATAAGCCAGATAATATAGGAGTGTGTAGGAAGACCAAACAGCAAACAGATGCTATACAAAATGATTTCAGTACTTTCCAGTCCAGTGGAGTGAGTTGTGGAGTTTGTAGATGTTTGTGGCAAGGTGAAGTTTGCTGTAGAGTTATTCATCTCAGCTGTCTTTCTATTTTCAGCTTAGCAACTCACAAAATGTATTTAAGCATTTCTGTGGAAAGGTTTTTAAATTGTAAGTATAATCCTACATTCTCAGTTTAAATCCAAATAAGAGAACCACTTAAATATTAGATGACTTTAGAAAATGACATTATTTTGTTATTTCAGATCATGTTTACATAATGATAAAGGTTTACATTCATAGCCTTTACTTTTAATTGAAATATCGAGCTGAAGATTTTTATCAAAAGATCACCACCTGAAAAGTGAATGTTCAGCCTCTCTGAATGTGTAGAAATCTCAGTGCTGTGTTTTGTAGCCTGACTTCACAGCTGTTACAAAAATATGTGTGCATGATGTCATACTGCATGTCACATAAAACATCAGATATGCAAATAAGTG
Organism: Enteromius unitaeniatus; assembly: GCA_032359435.1. NCBI lineage: Eukaryota > Metazoa > Chordata > Actinopteri > Cypriniformes > Cyprinidae > Enteromius > Enteromius unitaeniatus. Next base: position 549,830 of record JAUMHI010000024.1, read on the forward strand.
CTTCAAAAACGTTATCTGTGTTAACACCAGAACAAAAAAAAAGACCCCAAATGTACAAAATTTAAAAGAAATACAAGAAAATGTACAATAATTTATTTGCATTATAAACGTATATTATTTGATGTTATACATTTTTATGTCTTTTTTTTAATAGGCTAAAACATAATCAATCTGGCAAAGCAATCTTTATAAATCCAAAGATTTTTCACAAGTGGAAAATTCTGAACACCAGTTACATAAAGGTTTAGCTTGTATTAATATTTTGACTGTCCTTTATCTGCATGTAGTTGCGTGGTGTTAGATAGAGGTATATTTATTAGTGTATGTGCAAATAACATTGAATAAACAATTGAGAAATTAAGCTTAAGTATTTGATTTTTATCATCTTTCACCTGCTCTCCTGAGATGTGTGCAAACCTGGTGGCCAGCTACAAGAAACATCTGAATAGTTAAAAAAACAAAACAAATTGTATAGATTATAAAATAAGAGAGTATACATTTTTTTAATCATCTGTGTTATGATAGAATGTCAAAAAATTGCAAATATTATGAGGCACAAAGGAGAGTTTTCCAGTACGTTGCAGATAAAGAAGAGGCTGTACAAAACCAGCCAGAATAAAACAAGTCAAACCAGTAAACCAGACTGTTGGAGAAGAATCAACAGTCACAATAATGAATAATCCTATGATTACAAATGGGAAAAATAAAAAAAACGTGGTCACTGTGGTTATAAGAATAAGAAAATGCGCTCTTCTTTTCATGGGGTTGTCCAAATTTCTTTTTCTCCCTCTCTCTCCTGGTCCTGACTGCTTCAGAGCTCTGCGAACAGCCACCAGACAAAACAACTGGATGGAGATAATCAGTGTAAGCTCAACTGTCAAAAACCATTCATGTGAAGGATGGTTATTTTTGGCTAAATTGTACAAGCAGACCACGCAGGAACCTAGATTAATGATCCAGCCCACAGTGCAGCAGATCACTCTATATCTGAGAGGTTTATACTTCAGAAAGGTTACAGGATGAACTACTGCCAGGTAACGCTCAACACACATCAGACATTGAAACAGAGGACGACCGGTAAATGTAAATCCTAATAATAACCGATCTAATATTTCAAGACATGAAAACCACCTTGACAGTATAAAGAACAAGCTATTCAGACAGATACCAATCTCACAAACAGAGAGATTGAGGTTGAAAAACTCTAATGCAGCTCCACTTGCAGTTCCAATGATGAGCCATATAATGTAACAATGCATAGGAAAACTAAACAAATTGATGCTGTACACAAAGACTTCTAGGTTGTCCATAAGTGTCCAGGACCCAATTGTGGAGTTTGTAGATGTTTCAGGTGTGGTGAAGTTTGCTGTAGAGGTATTCATCTCTTCTGTGTTTGTTTTCTCAGCAGCTCACAAAGCATAAAAGCTATGTAACCACAATCTATGGAAAAGAAATCTAGAAATTATAGTTGTATTGAATATATAATGCAACAATGCTTCCTTCCTCAAATCCAAATCACCATTATTAAATGACTGCTAAATATAGTTCTGTATATTTAGTGTAGCATTTCTGCATACGCAGGCAAAATATATGTTTCTATCATATTTGTCTTGAATTGATTTAAAAATTGACATAAAAGGGTTAACTCTTCACTATCTGTGACATTGTTGCTAATTGTTGTGCTCAAAAATAAGGCAACTCAACATTCACTCAATTTAATTAATAGTGAATGTTCAGTCAAGTATAGACTATAAATCTCAGTGCTGTGTTTTCAGCTGCTACACGTCACAAACAAACAAATATGCAACTATTAAAAAACACAAATGTTGGAAAAGAGCATTACAGCATTAAACTTGCCTTCAATCTCTAGAACATTTCTAGATTTTAAAAAAAGTACAAATGTCACTGCTATATTACTGCTAAATTGAAATTTAAAGATAAGTTTTAAGGTGTCACCTGGAGACTGAATATCTGGTTTCTCGATACAAATTTCTGTGCTGTGTTGTGCTGTGTGCCGCAAAAATATATGTGCATGATTTCATCTTTCACACGTCACATACTTTAAAACATTAATATGTAAATATTTAACACACACAAATGCAAAAAGAATTATCAACTGACACTTTTTGCCTGACACTTACTGAGTTGTTTCATATTACATTTTATTTTAAAGCTTTTCAGATGTATTTTCTATACAAATAGAAGGTGTATATTTGTGAGTATGTACTTCCCGAGAATCAAATTTGTAGAGGGGAAAAAGTTCATCATCACTCAAGTCTTTAAAACAAATATCACTGGAAAAATAAATGTTTAGTCCTCCCAAACCAGCACAGGTGCCATTCGTTTAACACCTGTTATGCAAACTGTAAAGCAGTATGCTTAAAAATGACAGAGGAAAATGGCACTTAAACATCTGTGTTATGAAAGCATGTCTATTTATTACAATAATTTCGGTGGCAGCGTGACATATTGAAAAAGTGACATATGGGACATTGATAATATGTTTTAGTGGGTAAACAATCTACAAACTATAGGAACCCCTTATAATAACCATATCTGATAAACACAGAATAAATGTAATCTTTATGGAAAAAGAACAGGCAAATGTAAAAGGAAAAGTAAACTGCTTTTTTCTGAACCACTTTAAAATGCAAAGACACAACAACAGTATTTACATTATCTATGCAGTACTGGAAGTCACTTTAGAAATCCTCTACCTTCCCCAGCTGTATATGTCTGCTATGAGGTGATTCATATTTGCTCTAGGGGGGTTATATATAGGGGGTTTAGCCCATTTATATGGGGTATTTGTGGAGCAGCAATATTTCCCATATGCTTACAGCAGCATGTTGTAGGCAGTAGCAAGTAGAACTGTTCCAAGACCAAATATATTAACACTGTCATGTGCATTACCATGGAGTTCACTCCAAGAGTTGCCATGACAGAATTGAGAATATTATTGCAAACAGAAACAGGAGAGTTTTCCAGCACGGTGCAGATAAAGAACAGGATACACAAATCCAGCCACTATATAAAAAGCAAAACCGATGCTGTCCAAATAAAGTGAAATCATGAGCTGTCTTATTATAATGGTAAAGAACCCTGTAATTATAAACGGGACATATGTGATAGCCATGCTTGCAGAAGTAATTAAAATCTGAAAAAATGCTCTTCTCTTTATGTGGTTTTCCTCGGTTCTCTCTCTCCCTCTCTCTCCTGGTCCTGACTGCTTCAGAGCTCTGAGAACAGCTACAAGACAAAACAACTGGACGGAGACTAAGAGGAGAAACTGCAGTGAGGAGAACCATATATATACATTCCTGTCTGTATCTAAAGTGTTCATGCACATCACACAAGAGCCAAGAGTGATTATCCAGACCACAGAGCAGCAGAGCATTCTATATCTGAGAGGTTTGTACTTCAGAAAGGTTACAGGATGAACCACTGCCAGGTAACACTCAACACACATCAGACACTGAAACAGAGGACGACCAGTGATGGTAAGTCCTACAAGAAACATTTTAAGTTCCAAGAGACCCAAAGCCCAATATGATATTGCATATAGAAAACAATTCAGACAGATACCAATCTCACAAACAGAAAGATTGAGGTTAAAAAACTCTAATGCAACTCCATTTCCTGTTCCTGTGATGATGAGCCATATAACATAAGAGTGTGAAGGAAAACCAAATAGGAAATTGAAAAAGTACAAACATATGTTCAGACTGTCCAGTATCCCAATGGAGTAAGCAATGTTGTTTGCAGATGTTTCAGGTGAGGTGGCGTTAATTGTAGAGTTGTTCATCTCCTCTCTGTTTGCAGCAATTCAATTCAGCAGCTGTTAAGGCATCCACTGTGTGAAAAAAAAAAATTAATTGCAATGTACAAAAAATGACCACGGTAGCAACATTACAGTAATTAGTAAAATACTATGAAGTCAAAGAGTAATCGAGATGGCAGAAATTACATTTACATGAAACAAAAGGCACTGAAAACATGGAGAGTCATGAACATAACTCTCACATGTTATCGGCATGAGTGGTCTATTCAGTGTCCCCTAAACAGGTTCCAATCATTGAGTACTTGGTTGTAAACTTGAGTGAGAGAAATGAGACATAAATATAATACTTAATCATCTGTGTTATGATAAGTATGCAAAAATCTTTATGGTAACCCTCAGTGTTGAAAAAGTGACAATGGTCCATAAATGATAAATACACTAATAAACTTAATATAGGGCTTTGATGGATTGTACATTATGTTGCTTTATGTGTCTACTATATTTCGACAGAATTAGCATAAAATCTGTTTTATGCCAAAAAATAAATAAATAAAGAATTTGAATGCATAAAGGTAAATGGGCATACTCTTTATAGCTGTATTAATAAAATATTATATATTTCTAGCGTTTTCCTGAATCTTCTGAGTGCTTTAAAATCACTTGATTATTAAACTGGCAAGGCTTAAAAACACATCACATAAAACACTACATATGCAAATAATTCAGAGAAAAAGAATTGCTATATTGAAAAAGACATTAAAAGTAAGTAAACATTTTAACAGTGCAGTTTACATCTGCAGGATATATGATAAACCCATTCAGAATAGCCTTTATTTAATCTGTGTGCAATTCATCAGCATCATGCACTGATTGTTGACATGAATGTCTGATCTATACTGAACACAAAATTACGAGAGTTCAAAAACATTACCAGTCGCCAGTTCATTGAAAATTCAAATAAAAATGAGTAAAATAAGATAAGGTTTTATGGGACACAATGGCAGACAAGTTTTCTGTTCCGGTGCAGATAAAGAACAGGCTGAACAAACCCAGCCAGCACATAACAAACCAAACCAGGAAACCAAACTGCCTGAATGTTTAGTTTTTTCAGATTAAAAAATAACGCTGAAATAATAATTGGCACATATATAACCATATTCGCTGTAGTTATAAGAATAACATTAAAAGCTCTTCCCTTCATGTGGTTTTCCTCCTTTCTCTCTTTCCCTCTCTCTCCTGGTCCTGACTGCTTCAGAGCTCTGAGAACAGCCAAAGACAAAACAACTGGATAGAGAGGAAGAGTAGAAACTGCAGCATGAAGAACCACCCATACGCATCAATGCTGAGTGAAACTAAAATAAACACACATCACAAACAAGAACCAAGTGTGATTATCCAGACCACAGTGCAGCAGATCACTCTATATCTGAGAGGTTTGTACTTCAGAAAGGTTACAGGATGAACCACTGCCAGGTAACACTCAACACACATCAGACACTGAAACAGAGAACGAGCCGTGATGGAGAGTCCTATTAAAAATATTTGTAATGTCAAGACTTGAAAACCAATTCGAAAGTAAAAAGAGCAAGCAGTTCAGACAGTTACCAATCTCAGATATATTGAGATTGAGGTTGAGGTCCTGTGATGATGAGCCGTAGAACATAGAAGTGTGTAGGAAGACCAACCAGGAAATCAATGCTATATATGCCAATGTTAAGACTTTCTATAAGCCCAATGGAATTAGTTGTATAGTTTGTAGATAATTCAGGTGTGGTGAAGTTCACTGTAGAGTAATTCTTCTTTGGGATTGTCTTCTTAATTCAGCAGCTCCGTGAAGTAAGAATTTTGCAACAATAAGAGAGATGTTTAAATTATCCAGGTGTGTTAAAACATTTTTATATATTCAGATTACACCGTCCAGTGCATAATTCTACATAATTCTACACACTTATTATGCAAAATTGACTTACATAGTTTCAACATAAATGTGTGTTGGCAGTGGCTACCTGCTTTGTAAGTAATCTTCCTGATTTATCTAAATTCTATAGCATGTCTATTAGCATAGAAAATCGTGATGATGCAACAGAAAAAAACATACTCTCTCTCTTTTCTAGCACTTTAGATACAGTTGCTTCTTTGCTTCTTTTTCTTAAGAAAGGTAAAAGAAAACAGTTTGACTCCGTGGTATAATGAGCACACTCGCACCCTAAAGAGAGCAGCCCGGAAAATGGAGCGTAGCTGGAGGAAAACAAAGCTAGGAGTGTTTCATTTAGCCTGGCAGGAAAATATGCTAACTTACAGAAAATCATTAAAAAGGCTAGATCGGATTACTTTTCGTCTCTATTAAAAGAAAACAAACATAACCCTTGGTATCTATTCAATACAGTGACTAAATTAACAAAAAAATAAAGCATCAACAGGTACTGACTTTCCACAAGACTGACTTTATGAAATATTTTACTTCAAAGATTAATACTATTAGATATAAAATAGAAACTGTGCAGCTGTCAGCTACATTATCCAGTCAGGTGCAATGTAGATTCCCTGAGAAAAAATTCCACTCATTCTCTACCATAGGAAGAATTGTATAAACTTGTTATGTCATCTAAGCCACTAACATGTATGTTAGACCCTATTCCATCTAAACTGTTAAAAGAGCTGCTTCCCGAAGTCATAGATCCTCTTTTGTCTATTAATAACTCCTCATTGTCATTAGGATATTTCCCCAAAGCCTTCAAACTGGCTGTTATTAAGCCTCTTGTTAAAAAAACGCAACTTTACCCCAAAGATTTAGCTAATTACAGACCTATCTCAAATCTCCCTTTTCTGTCGAAGAAACTAGAAAAGGTAGTATCCTTACAATTATATTCCTTCTTAGAGAAAAATGGTATCTGTGAGTATTTCCAGTCAGGATTTAGACCACATCATAGTACTAAGACTGCTCTAATTAGAGTTACAAATGACCTGTTTCAATCATCTGATCGTGGTTGTATCTCATTATTAGTGCTATTGGATCTCAGCGCTGCGTCCGACGCTATTGACCACAACATTCTCTTGAATAAAGTAGAAAACTCTATTGGCATTAGTGGAAGTGCCTTAGCATGGTTCAAATCATACTTATCAGACCGCTATCAGTTTACAGCAGCAAATGAGGACGTATCATATAGATCACAAGTTCAGTATGGAGTACCTCAAGGCTCAGTACTAGGGCCGTTACTTTTTACACTTTACATGTTACCCTTGGGAAATATTATCAGGAGACATGGTGTTACCTTTCACTGTTATGCTGATGATACTATGCTGCTATATATTTCTTCTCAGCCAGGTGAAACACACCAAATTGAAAAACGGAATGCATAGCTGATATAAAAAACTGGATGTCAAGTAACTTCTTACTGTTAAATTTGGACAAAACAGAGGTGTTAATTATCGGACCTAAAAACCACACATGTAATAATCAGTTCTTCTTCATCAGTTAGGAACCTAGGTGTGCTGTTTGATAACAATCTTTCATTTGAAAACCTTGTTTCAAGCATCTGTAAAACTGCATTTTTCCACCTCAAGAACAAATCTAAATTGCGTCCTATGCTCTCAAGCTCAAATGCAGGAATGTTAATTAATGAGTTTAAGACCTTGAGGTTGGATTATTGTAATGCTTTATTGGGTGGTTGTTCTGCACGCTTCGTATATATTTTAAAATCTTGTTAATTAATTGTTAACATCTGCTGTGTTCTCAAAACTCTGGCCATTTGATAATACCTAGAATATCAAAATCTACTGCGCGTGGTAGATCTTTTTGATCTTCCTATTTAACACTGTAATAATTTACCTAACACTGTTCGGGAGGCAGGTACACTCTGTCAGTTTAAATCTAGATTAAAGACACATCTCTTTACTCTGGCTTATACTTAACACACCGATACACATTTATTAATCAAATCCGTTAAAGGATTGTTAGGCTGCATTAATTAGATCAGCTGGAACCGCTTATACGCTAATATTAGTCTGTCTCTCTTTTATACTGTTCCTCAATCCGTATCCAGATCAGATGGTGTACCAACACAAAGAGAGGATCTTCATTGGAGACCAGAACACCTAGATGAGCTCTGTGGACAGATCGCTGGATCCAGATGCACATATACACCTACACAAACACTATACAGTATTAAGTCCTTATTAACACTACTAACACTTAAAGTCCTTTACACAATCTGACATGTGTTTAAAATTGAATTGGAAATTAGGTGCTGGGCGTCTATATAAATAAAGTGCTATATAAATAAAAGTGACTTGAATTGACTTGTGTGTACACAACTACCCTCTCAACTAATGGAGCTTAAATAAATACAGAGAATAGCAGAGAATAGCTTCATCAGTAGCATTGTTTATTTTTTAACACTATATATGATATTTTCTCACTCACATACATCTGCTTATACATCACCGGAAATACGTCACCTCCAGCCTCAAACCGGAAACACGTGACCTCCACTAAAATGAAAATGGCGCCACGCACTTTAATTCAGGTAACATTTTATTTTTTATTGAAGCCTATTAATTTAGCATTGCTACAATAGCGAGTTACAACAAGGTTATTATATCATAACAAAACTACTTGTGAAATGTCAATGTTAGTTTTGTGACAGCTTTGTGACCTATGTTTTGGTGGCTAAATTTGTTAACATAACGTAACGTTACTGAATACTGAAAGGACACCAAAGTAGCCTCTGTATTGTAACGTAGAACTTTAAGAATGCATATGCGGAGTTTGTTTCCATTTAATTGCAGGCATAGGATTTTCGTAGCTGGTTGCATCAATGATGGATCCTTCAGTGCATTTTAAAGTTATGTTGTCATATACATGTGACATATCTCTGTGTGCATAATATATTTATGTGCAAATATAATATTTTTTCGCTATGTGTACTTCATGTTATACCGCACATTTCTGATGTAATTATAGTTAAGCTCCCAAGCTGGACAAGTGTGAGTCAGATATTTGTTTGGTATAATATAATAATAATATTCATGCTTTGTTAAGGAATAAAATATTTGCAATTGTATCCATTGAATAATTCTAGAAATTAAATTAAGTTTCTAAGTAACCCTTCAATTAAGTGATCCTAAGTACTTCTGGTAATGAAAGTGTTGGCATGAATGTTTGTGTGTTTTTTAATGGTTGTTGTGGTATGTGTATCTTATCTTTGTATTATCTTGTATTTTCTTACTTTTGTTGATATGGACCTAAGAGTCTGAAATAAAGGAATTAAATTAAGTTGACATGTAAGTATCACATTTAATATTTTTTGTTCTGTTTTTTGACTTTTTTAAGGTGAATGCACTCCCAACAAAGGTTGCAAGGGTTTTGCAGGATGGTGCTGTGACCACTGACATGCAGGCATGTGTTAATAATTGCATTATTGCTTATGAAAGTGACTTGACTGTATGTTAATTCATGTTTCATAATGTTTCCAGATGCCATCCTGTAGAATATCCTGGTCTCTGTCGTCCTGGAGGATGGCTGCTCTGCTATCTTAAGGCTGGCTCTGATATGTCAGATATTTAAACAAATTGTCAACCAGGGGGATTTTCAAAAGAAGGCACACTTCAGGTGGCTTGATAGTAAGTTCAGTATGTGCAGCCCCCTCTTGTTTTTGTGGGTAAAACACACAGTGTGACCTAATATGCTCTTATAATTGTGTCTTGATACTCAACACGTGTAGTTAATTGGAAAAGACACCCAGGAAGTCACATACAGGAATACAGAAAGCCCTACACTATCTCTAGGTGCAATCGCCTGCAGTGTAGCCAGCTGTATAAGGACTGTGGGGCTGGTTATCAGTGGAATGGCCAACGGGGAGTGCTTTTTGGGGTTTTACTCCTCAGATGACCACCCAGGCTACTGTAGCTGGGATTGCTACACCGAGGATGGAGGCTGGGAGGATTAAAGGGTGAGTGTGTGTGTGTGTGTGTGTGTGTGTGTGAGAGAGAGAAATAAGTTCATGTTGAAGGGGACGATGGAGTGACGCTGATGACATATCCTTCCTTTTGGTCATGGAGCCTGGCTGCCTGTGTGTTGTTATGTCTTTTAGGTCATGAGGCTTTGGACGTTCAACTGTGACGTTAATGATCAAATCCAGTTTTAACCTGTATTGTATTTTACTTCATTTCTGTATAGGCTGTTTACCCAGCTATACTGATAAGATGTTTGGCTGAGCTAGTTAGCCTTGAGTAGAAGTTTGCTGTGTGTGTGTGTGTTTTTCTTCTCGGTAAAGGCAGAGGATGGTCCGCTGCGGATTGAAGATCCATATTTGGGCTGTCTGGAAGAACTGGCGTCTTCATCATCATCATCATCTTCTTCTTCACCTTGAGTTGTGCAACAAATGTTTTTAATATGTCTAGCTTTTGACTGATTAAGAAGTGATTAATGTATTTATGCAAATATTTACCTTTTGTTAGCGAATATATCCTTATGTCTGTAAGATGTAAGCGGAAAGCAGCCTTACGAACTCATACGGAGTATTGAAGCTAAACTCTGCAGATGAATTTTTCTTAACAAAATTTTTCTTCAGTTAATTATATTTCTGACTCCTGGTCTTGATTTAACAAAACACCTGGTATTTGGGTCTTAACTGTTTTTTCCTAACAATGTGTTTTTTAAAGGTGTTGTGTTATAGTTTAAAATAAAAAATAAAAAACTTACATGGATGGAAAACATTGTAGAAAGCATTATTTCACTGTTATATATATATATGTTGTTATTTTGTTTAAAATACAAATTGTGATTACGATGTTTAATAAATTAACTTCTCACTTAATATCCAGTGATGTTATAGACCTACTGTTTACTTTCTAAAATATATAATTAAATACATATATAATTGGCCACGGTAAACGTTTTAACAATAAATATAAATAATACAATAATACAACTATAAATAATACCAAACGAAAGACTAAACAACAAGTTATAATTATGCAATGTCTTAAAATTTTCCGAAATACATAATACACATCTGTAAAAAATCATTTCTGTCCACCGTGAATGTGCAATATTCACAGCATAGACAGCAGTATAGTTACTCTATGTTACAATTTGGTCATGTAATACACTAGCTATACATATAAACATTCAGTCTCTTTTCTATTTGTTACCTTAACAGACATGATGTAACTTGTGTGTTTTTAAAATAAACCTTTGTGTTTTTTAAAAGTTGTGCAATAAAACTTACTTGCCATGAACGAATCTTCACACTTACTAGTATGGTTTTAAAAAACAGACTTCAGAGGTAGACATAATTATTAAAACCAAATGGATGTTTTTGTATTTAAGGCATGAGTTGTAAAAGTACAGATTTAATCTGGAAAAGGGGACAAAGAGCAGCAGCTTATTTGCATTGAAAGATAACTCCAAACTTTTTTTTTAATTTGATTAAAAATATAATGGTTAGTGTTCAGTCTTCCCAAACTATTTTTTTTCCATCTGCACAGGTGCACTCACAGAACATGACAATGTTTAGACAAACATTTAAATATAATAAATAATGAGAGGGAGACAAGGTTTGGAAATGTATTGATTTACTGAAAATACAAAGTAATATTAACCACTCTTATTATTACAGTTTTTTATGATTGTTTACACTCTGAAAAAAAAAAATCCACACAATTTGCAAAATTCGACTCCAAGGAGCAAAACACCACCACTGATTTGCACAACATTACACGCTGCTTCACTCTTTTTGCAAAACATTTCACACAGTGATTTGTAAAATTCTACACACATTTCGACACCTTAGACACAGATAAAGATTGTGAAGTTACTTCCTTGATTTAAAAAAAAACCCGGATTGTCAATGACTACACTAATGAACGAACTGGATACAAACATCCACAAGGTGTGGAATAAAAGGCAGCAGGTGAGTTCACCTGTATTCATCAAAAATGGAAGGAGCTAGAAGAAGAGTGAGAATGAGAGGGGCAGCTCAAAGAGGAGAAGAAGGAGGTAGAGGAAGAGGCCCAGGTAAAGGAAGAGGAGAAGAAGGAGATAGAGGAAGAGGCCTAGGTAGAGGAAGAGGTAGAGAAGGACTTGAAGAGTTGATAGAACCTGAACAAAGAAGACAAGGACCAAATTTGACTCAATAAATCCGTGCAACACTTATTGACCATGTTATCAACCATGGACTGACACTGATGGAAGCTGGACAAAGAGTTCAAACAAATCTCAGCAGGAATACTGTTGCATCACATTTTTATTTGTCTGCAGATTTTATTTGTTTCATTGATTGTTGATAGATTACTGTAACTGATTATGGTATGAAATACTGTATTTCTAGAATTGAAATAAATACTTGAAATATTCAGTCTGCAGCATCAGTGTTGTGCAGTGCTTGGTAAGTTTATAGTAGGCATATGTGTGTACAATCTCAAACTAACCATGAAGAATTTTGTGGGTTTGTCACTATTTTGTTTTGGCATCAAAATGATCCCTTACATAACAATGTCTGCCCAAAAATCTAGTACATGGTACATTTTTGCAAAGAGAACATTCTCAATCTTAACCAATCTTCAACCTAAACATATTGGCACAGGAGACACTTATTTATCATATGATATGCTAAATTTAGACTGAAAAAGGAGCAAGAAAGAGAAATAAATCTGAAAAGAAAAACAAATATATAAAGGTGACAGTGGTCATTGTTTAAGAATTTTAATTCAAAAACACAACGGAATCAAATACATAACATATATCCAATAAACACACTCCACAAACTTAATATATGTAAATGTATATGTATTATGAACAATCTAAGGCTGCATTTCCCAAAAACATCATAAGTCTAGCTCCATGGTTTCAATAGGTCTACATAAAGAATTATATATATATATATATATATGTGTGTGTGTGTGTGTGTGTGTGTGTAAAACTATGTGTAGTGATTTGTTGTTAGTTCATGTGAAACATTGACAGGAGAGTTTTCCAGCCCGGTGCAAATAAAGAACAGGTTGAACAAAACCAGCCAGTATATAACAAGCCAAACCAGGGGCCCAAAATCCCATGTTATAGTGCTTTTCTAAAATGATAGATACTCCTGAGATAGTAACTGGCAGATATGTGATAACCAGGTTCACAGTAGTTATTAGAATGAGCTGAAATGCTCTTCTCTTCATGTAGTTTTCTTCCTCTTTCTTTTTCTCTCCTGGTCCTGACTGCTTCAGAGCTCTGAGAACAGCCACAAGACAAAACAACTGGATAGAGAGGAAGAGGAGGAACTTTGTTAAAAAGAACCATGCATGTGCATTTATATTTTTTGACATTAATGTGATCACACAGGCCAAACAGGAGCCAAAAATAAGTATCCAGGCCACAAAGCAGCAGATCGCTCTATATCTGAGAGGTTTGTACTTCAGAAAGGTTACAGGATGAACCACTGCCAGGTAACGCTCAACACAGATCAGACACTGAAACAGAGCACGACCAGCGATGGAAAATCCTTGTAAAAACAGTGCTAATGGAAGAATCTGTAAAAACCAGTTTGACACTACAAAAAGCAAACAATTCAGACAGGTACCAATTTCACTGACAGAGAGATTGAGGGTGAAGAACTCTGATGCAACTCCATGTCTTGTTCCTGTTACGATGAGCCATATAATATAGGAGTGTGTAGGAAGACCAAACAAAACATTAATGCTGAGCATACAAAGTTCCACATTGCTCATTTTCCAGATGTGAGGAGTTGTGTCATTGGTGGAAGCTCCAAGTGTGGTGAAGTTCATTTTTCCCCTTGTTCTGTATGAGCATTATAAAAGTGTGGGTTATTCAGACTGCAGTTCAACATAACAAAGACACAATTTACTCCAATATTACATTACATTACATTACATACATACAGGCAATTCTATTTCTACACAATATCCTATGGTATACAGTAAATTGTTCATTTGGTTTGATTAAAAACATACTTCAGTGATTCAATTACCATGGCTATAAATTCTTTTTAAAAACTCTGTACAGCAATAATATCATATATCATTCAGCAGGACAAATAAAAATAATTTTGTCACCTGTCACCTGCAGAGTGAATGTTCAGTCTCTCCGGATGTGTAGAAATCTTAGAGCTGTGCTTTGTAGACTGAGCTGTCACAAGAATGTGTGCTTGAATTCATTTTCTAAATGTCATACAAAACATCAAATATGCAAATATTTAAAAAATCCAAAAGATATATTTTCTTGCCTGACACCTTTTCTTTCTTTCCATTATTATAAAAGTTAATTTAGATATATTTAATGTTTATTGTTCTGTATTATAGTATTATCATATTTACAATTGTGATACTATCAATACATTGATCTTTCTATTATAGACATGGTGCCATAACACTTGTTTTTTTTTAAATTCTGTAAATGCTTCATAAACTCTTCAAATATTAAATTATCAAGGGAACAAGTGTATGTACATTGTCACCAAACAATCTTTATTTATAAGTGACCAGTGCAGGTGCATGCTATTGAAAACCTGATTTGCAAACTTAGAATGGGAAAGAAAATTAGCATGGCTGGTTGATTTATTGCATAAACCAGCAACAATTCATTTTTATAAACACACTTTAAAATAAATAAATAGATAAATAGAACAATGAAAGACTTCATCATGCACTCATGGGCATTAACTACCTGCCTGAAATCAGAATCCAACATATAACAATGATATATAACAAAAGTAGGATCCTAGAGTGATTATCCAGGCTACAGAGCAGCAGATTACTCTATATCTGGGAGGTTTGTACTTCAGAAAGGTTACAGGATGAACAACATACACATCAGACACTGAAACAGAGGACGACTAGTGATGGAAACTCCTTGTAAAACAGAACTAATGAAAAGACACTTGAAATATAACTTGACGATATAAAGAGCAAAAAATCCACACAGACACCTAACAAAAAAGGTGTAATTTCACTAGTTCCCACTTCCTCTGTGAAAGAATAGCTTGTTTGGTGGACTGTCCGGGGGACAGGCAGGGAGCCCGGCGGCCTCGGAGTCCTAGGAGTTTTAACCCCCTAGGAGGAAGTGGAGAACCTGGAAAACAAGAGACCCTTCGCTAGGGTTGGCTTCGGCTCGGGTGGCGGAAGGGAAGGCGGCGGGAGACAAAAACGCAGATGCTAAGGATGGGAAATGAGCGATATTTAATTCAGAGAAGAGGAGATTCGCGGGGTGATCAACAAGATTGGTGATTGGAGATTGGTGGCAGCTGCGATCATTTGTGCATGGTCCTCCTGACATGTCCCCCCCCAATCCGAGGGTTGTCCCCCCACTAAAATCATAATGAAAAAAAATTGCACTGTCTATTGTGAAAAATACATTTACGTATATCTAAATAATTATTGTGTAAGTGGAAATACAAACGCATGGGCCCCCCTGCCTACTATCCCAGTTTATCTCACCTACCGACACTACACACCTGCAAGTCAGGTATGTGACTGCGTCTCTGTACATTAAGTAGTTGTTGAACTCCAGTAAGTAGGGAATTTTATTCACTTTAAATAATGCGATTACCTTTAATGTAGTTAATGCTGATTCGGTAATAAATTAGTTGTGGCAAAAATGCTGATTACAGATGTTATTTTCCATGAATCTGCTATGTTAGTGATTAAAACGTTACTTATATATTTAACGTTAGCTTCTTTGCAATAGCTTGTTGCATAGTGCACTGCAACTAACATGCCAAAGCCGTGTCCCATGCATTGTATTATTTGTGGCAACTTGGCATAATGTTAACATTAACGGCAGACATCCCAAGTCTCCCCAAAGATCCAGGAGTCTCCCGTATATTGATAGTGGCTCTCTGATGCCTGCAAATTGTATAAAATATCCCAGAATCTAGACCAAGCGGGCAAGCGTGTGTACGCGTGACTCGACTGTAAACAACATAACAAACATTGCAATAGTTTTGAAGAAAAAATGAAATTTAAGCCCATGATGTGAAGATAACCTGCAATTAACATTTAACAAAAAAATATCTTCTAATAACCATACATTAACCAAACTTTGCAATGTTATTAAAGCTATAATTTTATTAAAGTTTTTATAGTTTGATTTATTTGCTGCAAAGTTATGTTTGTAAAGTATCCTAACTGCTTATATTAAAATGTATTT
>JAUMHI010000024.1:565864-607922 GCA_032359435.1 Enteromius unitaeniatus
TACATAAAAGTCACTACGGAGACCTATAAGTGTCCGACCTGACGGCCGTCTCTTTACTCCTCCCCCGACTGCAAAGGGCTGCTCTCGCCAGCCGGCTGCAGGCTAGTGTAGTGTATCTTGAATGCACCTTTTGTGTTTAGTGTGCCTTGTGCTTTTACTCCTCATGTGTCCGCCCCTGCCCATGTTTGGTATTTCCTGTGTCCTTGCGATTATTAGTTGATGTACTCCCAGCTGTCTTTCCCAGGTGTCTTTAGTTATGTCCTCATTAGTGTGTGTCCAGATGTTCCCCAATTGTCTCTGATATTGTATCTTGCGTATAATCATGTCTTTAATGCCCAGTTTTCTCTGTCAATGAAGTTTCGTTTGCTTATCTCTGTCAGCGTTGGTCCCTGTACTTTCATCAGATTGCCTGTTTCCTGTGTCTTTTATTAAATGTTTTTCTTGTTCATTGGAACTCTCATCTCCTCGCCTCCTTGTCCGCTGTGAAACGGGACCACGGCACATGAAAACAAACATGGGGAACACCAACGGCATTACAGTAGGCAAGGCAGAAGAAACCAATATCATTTAGTATGCCATTAAATGTAAGACAAAAAAAAATACATTTAGGACAAAGCATAAATATAAATAACATTCTCTAACCTCACCACTAGTTCAAATTGTTTAGCAAAAGTCTTTTTTTTGTTTGTAATGAATTTAAAAAGGCCATTACTTTCATTACATCACTCAAAGTTGTTTATTTCCCCCTATAACATAGAAAGAACACTACTAAAGCAATGATTGGCCATTAATAATAGAAGTAACATTATTGCATTTGCCATTTAACAAAGGGCAGTTTGCCTACACGATGAAGAAAGAGAAAAGGCATCATTAAACCAGCCAAACCAAAACAAGCGTCCCTAATAGATGAGATAACGTCTGAAGGGGCTGATGAACTCAAAGATAAAATAAGTGAAATAATATATGGAACATATACAATAACCATGGTCACAGTTATGATTCTAATGATGATAAATGCTCTTTGCTTCATATAATTTTCCTCCTCTCTCTCTCTCACTCTCTGTCCTGGTCCTGACTGCTTCAGAGCTCTGAGAACAGCCACGAGACAAAACAACTGGATGGAGAGGAAGAGGATGAGCTGTGCCAAGATTAAACCTATAGAAATAGACATTACATGGGTCGTCATAACTGTAGTAGTCAGACCATAGCAGGACAAGCTTGCCACCCAGACAATAACAGAACAAATCACTCTATATCTGAGAGGTTTGTACTTCAGAAAGGTTACAGGATGAACCACTGCCAGGTAACGCTCAACACACATCAGACACTGAAACAGAGGACGACCGGTGATGGCTATTCCTTGAAAGAAGTTCACTGCATATGTAAGATCTAAAAAAGTAGAGCGAAGAAGTTCGAAGAGAGATTGCAGACTGTAAATCATCTCAGAGATGGAGAGGTTGAGACTGAAGAACTCTGCCGCAAGTCCATTCCCTGTTCCTCTTACTATAAGCCAGATCACATAGGAGTTGGTAGGAAAACCTAACAGAACACTTGCAGCACATATTATTGAATATAAAAACAAATGTTTGAATCCAGGGTCCATAGTGTCATTTGAGTAACTGGAAGAGTTTGATTCAGTCGTGGGGGTGATCTCAATGGAGATGTTCATCTCTTCTAAAAACAACACAAAAAACAATAACAGTGGAATACAGATGTAATTTATGAAAGAAGTCTGCTAGAATCTTAAAAACATTCACACATTTTTGCTGTGCAACAATCTATGAAACTTTTCTATAGATAAACATCTGCACTATACATACTATTACCCTACACTGATCCTACACCTAAACCTATAAACCTACCCCAAGAAACTATGTGCGTTTTTAGATTTTCAAAAAAACACCACTTAGTATGTTTTTTAAGCTTTTTGAATTACTGGGACACTGAAAATGTCTTCATAAATCACCTTCATATTTTAATACCTATGTCATACCCATGTAATTATACAAATTGGTGTACTCATAAATCACATAAACATGCACACACATACACACACAATTCCAGCTTTCTATTGCTGTCAAACAGGAAAAAGAAGCAACAATATGAAGTTCATTACCTTAGTCGTTGTGGTATATAATGCGTCATGTGATTTAAAATAAACTATATATATATATATATATATATATAAACTAAAATATATTACAATTACAAATAAATATGAAGGAGTTATTTACCAGCTGACTTCTGAGTTAATGTGTCACATAAAGACATAACTTGCAGAACTTTATCTGGGTGGGCTCTAAAACTCTGATAGGCAAATGTGTTAAATGACATCATATTCAACAAAATAAATAGTGCAAATGTGTCACATGTCACTTATGTCTAATGCATGTAACATTTCCTTCATTGTCAGCTGTGAAAACAATAGGAGCCCGGTCATAAGAATCACTGCACACCCCAAAATAACAACCACCTGCTTTCAATAACCACCTTCAATCCATACAAACAGACAAAATACTGAAAACAGATACTCAGAAAACATTGATTTACATCAAAAACAACATAAATCAAATACTAAGTCACTAAATCCACTTAGGTATGAATCAATTCGAACATGTTTTTATGCCTTCTGCAGTATTTAAAACAAATATGCAAAACATCAGTTTCAATGAGTAAGCAACTACTGTATAGTGCAGATGTTTACTTATAAAAGCCCTCTGCAGTCTTCAGGAATGACACAAACACAGAAACGTTTAACCAACATATGTTGTGTTTTATATAAAACATGCTCAATGTATTATTATTTATATATTATAAATAGTTACATTCTGAATATTTTTGTGTCACAAGTTATCAGCACCAAAGCTGCATTATAAACTTAATCCAAACACTATCAATAGCATCTTAACACCTTCATTAATCAATTTAAAATGATGAATTCTGGCTCTTATTGGTATGAGGTATTTAATTAACAACAGAAAAAAAACTACAAGGGTACACAAAAATACAAACAACTGCCATCTCATGTATATTTATAAAAAATTAGCAATATCAATAATTATCATGAGAAAATAAGTGAAATAAATAAGTCTCACGTTAAGCAAAGGATGAAGTTCACAAAGGTAATTTAGGAACATCTGAGTGAAATGCAACCAAAAGGATTTCACCCCATCACACCAGAAAGAACAACCTGCCACCGAATTACAACAACATGCATTTTGTTCAACACATTGCACTATTGCAAATAATTTTTTTTAGATCTGCGCCAGCAAATACATTTATTTGGAACATTTCAGCATTGAATGACAAAGAATATGATCACAAAATTACACACAAATTTTAGGGTTGATTGCATTCATCAAGTACAACATTTAACCATGTTACTCAAGTTGTTGCATAAAAAACAACAACAACAACAACTCTTCAGTTGTGACATATACTGCAGGATCTAACAACAGTAACACTTTATTTTTATTGTCCCTTACAATAAATAACTTTTTTTCTCATTAGAATATTAGTACACTGCCTGATTAATATCTGCTCTCTCTCTCTCTCTCTCTCTCTCTGACTCTTACAATAAAATTTTTGAAAGTGACACACTACATTTAAAAGGCTATATATAGCAGGGGAGTAATAGAACAAGAGTGTTTACAATAATTGTTAAAACAGACTTATTGACATTTGAAGAATGGTAGCTTCCCAACCCGTTAGAGAAAGAGAAAAAGCTGCGCTAAACTAGTCAAAGTGAAAAAAGTATAACTAATAGTCAAGAGTAGGAGTATTATTGGCTGAAATAAATTTTGGAAATGCAAAAATGATATACGGAACATATAAGAAAATCAAAGTCACATTAGCTGTTAGGATGAGGTAAAACGCTCTTCTTTTTGAATGGCTTTCCTCTTCTCTTTCTCTCCTGGTCCTGACTGCTTCAGAGCTCTGAGAACAGCCAAACAGCAGAACAATTGAAAAGAGAGGAAGAGGAAGAACTGGGCAAAGAAAAAAGCTAAGTACAAATTAAAGAGGAACAACAAAGTCATAATATTGACAACAGAGGTAAGAAACCCTGCCAGCCAGACAATAACAGAGCAGATCACTCTATATCTGAGAGGTTTGTACTTCAGAAAGGTTACAGGGTGATCCACTGCCAGGTAACGCTCAACATAGATCAGACACTGAAACAGAGGATGACCAGTGATGGCAAGTCCATCTAAAAATCCACAGCTGTCAAGAGAGTTTCACATTTATACGTGAGAAGATATAAGACAGATTCAACACATATGAAGATCTCACAGACAGCGAGACTGAGACCGAAGAACTCTGCGAGTCCATTCCCTAATCCTCTTAATATAAGCCAAATCACATAGTAGGTGATGGGAAAACTTAACAGAATGGCATTGATATCTACCAAGGACATTTCAAAACCAACTTTTTTGTTTAATTAGTTGAGAAATATTATGTTGTGAATTCAAACCAATTTTAACATGTTGTTACATTTGAAAACTGGTATATTTCAACAATGGTGTCACATCAGCTTCTATGCATGGGTTTTCTATTACAATACGTTTGCTCGTTGGCTCACGCAATACAATGTTGCACGTGATGAAGAACTCTGGTTCAATGAGTCAATGGTTCAACAAAACAGCCAAACTCCACATGAGAAAGTTAAAATATTACGGTGGCATTAACAAATGCATTTTTATTTCACTTTTGCATTTGTATTGGGTTTGGTGTAGAGTAGCAGTTCTCAATTCCAGTCCTCGCGTACATATTTTGAATGTCTCTCTTATGCTGAGTTCAGACTGCATGATTTTTGAAGTAGTCGTGTCACAAATTTTTTCACACTACATGACTATCTGCCGTAGCGCAGAACCTGATTTTGGCAAGTTTGATCTATCATTAAATATGATTTTAGGCATAACTCATGGGTGAGGTAGGTTTAGGTGTAGAGATATGGTCAAGTTGAAATTTTTGAATTAAAATGTTGACCCAAGGACACAGCAAAATCAGGACGTGCCTGGGGGCAGCATTCAGGCACTTTTGTGTTTACACTGTATGATAGATCGGCGACAGTGGGTTTCATACTGCATGACTTAACAATAGGAAGAATCGGCGACTACTTTGTCCTGGATTGCAAACTACCAACAAAACACATGCGAGAAGTCACATGGAAACAAACAACAGGTTACGTGTGCAAGACGAGAGTTCTTATGTGAGACTGGGATTATTATTAAAAATGGTAGCGTGCAAGAAGCTTGCCATACAAATTGCTTGTACGCTCATTTGCAAAGAAAAGATTATGGAGGAGTATACTTACCTTCTATACCTCCTTAACTTCTCCCCAAACATCCTGCTGCCCTGGATGTTGCTCTCTCATTGGCTGTAGATAATAGCTGATATTATTTTCAGTAAGGACACATTTCACACGGCATGACAGGTCCAGATATTTAGCACGCCAAATATCTCACGAGTGTCGTAACTTATGTTTTAGCACCACTCACTGGACGTTTCACTTTGAAACTGCCGTGAAATGTGCAGTAAAGTATGTTATAACAATGCTGCAGAGGCACGTATTTAATAAGCCTGGGTTGACCAAACACTAGCCTATCATATTTTTATAAATCAGCATTACATAATTTATATCTGCGTCTTTTAGTCGGCTAATAAACTATGGATTATACAGACTTGTATAATTTTGTCTTGACTAATATTGATTAAAGGACATTTATTAATATTTGTTAGAAGGACAGTTTCCTTGCACAGTAAAGAAAGAAAAAAGGCTGCACCAAACCAGCCAAAATAAAACTAACAGAAACAATAAGGTTGCCTGTTTCAGTTTCAAGTGACCAAAAATAAGCTACCAAAATCAGATAGGGAATATATAAAATAAGCATGGTCACAGTACATATTAAAATGAGATAAAACACTCTTTTTTGTTCTTCATGTGGTTTTCTTCCCTTTTCTCTCTCCCTCTCTCTCCTGGTCCTGACTGCTTCAGAGCTCTGAGAACAGCTAAACAGCAGAACAACTGAATGGAGAGGAAGAGCAAGAACTGTGCAAAGAAAGAAACAAGGAAACTCCAAATGGACTGAAGCATAAAAAACATTATATTGACACCACCAGAGACAAAAATTGCCACAAAGACAATAACAGAAAAAAAATCACTCTATATCTGAGAGGTTTGTACTTCAGAAAGGTTACAGGGTGAACCACTGCCACATAACGCTCAACACAGATCAGACACTGAAACAGAGGACGACCGGTCATGGAGAATTCATCCAAAAAATCCACAACTAAGAATTTCAAAGTCATTAGAGAGAAAAATAAAAACATACTGCATGCATATGAAGATCTCACAGACAACAAGATTAAGACCACAGAACTCTGCAGCAAATCCATTCCCTGTTCCTGTCACTATAAGCCAAACCACATAGGAGTTGATAAGAAAACCCAGAAGCGCACTGAGGAGGTACAGTTCTGGGATCCCACTGAAATCATCTTCCACCCCAGTACCATTGTGCAATAAGTAACTGGAAGAGTTTGGCCCATCAGTGGTGAAGATGTCACTGGAGATGTTCATCTCTTCACTGTGTGCAGTCAAAAACATTATGAGATGTGTGTGAAGAAAAAATATGTTCTTCACAGTGTTCAGAACTGATTTTATTATATTTTTAAATTTTCACCTCTTTACCTTTCCCCTCTTTAAAGATTATTTGCTCCATCCAATTTAAGAAACAAAACAAATTAACAGATTTTCAGTTAGAGATCATTTTTTAGTCATGTTTAGCTGGATGTCTGCTTTCCAGCTGGAAACATTCATGGGATAAAACTCATGGGAAGTGTCCTGAAACCCCTACATGCAAATACAGTATACATACACAACATGTAAGTGATAACCAAAAGCATTAACCTCTACAGTGTACACATGAGAAAATAAAGTTAACATTTCCACATTAAGTGAAGCACATTCATGGTCATCTCATTGTCAAATATAACCCATCACACCCCTGAGACCCATCTGCTGCAAATAAAATACTGCATATAAAAACAGATACTTTTCAGTTGCAATGGTTTAACTCAAAAATAACATCAGCAGATGTGCACGATTTGTCTTGTGGCACTTCCATGTTAATTGCCCCATTGCAAAACATTTCTTAAAACCTGTCAAAAATGGCGGCAACAAAGCTGAATTATATATTTAATATTAACATTTTTAAAAATGTTTAAAAACAGTCCTTTAGGATTTCCTTCATTCTCTGTCTTACAAAATCTGTTTAAACTAATATCATGTTCACATTGTGCTGTGTGAAAACCTAGGGATAATAAATATTTCAATTACCCTTTCAATCCATTTATAACTGTATATATGACAAGTGACATTATACACTTCTTAAAGACAATTCATATCTACAATTAGACATGAGGAAAAAAATACTTCCACGTTCAGTGAGGGACAAACTACAAAACTCATTAATGATCATCTGAGTGGCTTGAATCCAAAATAACTTTCAAATACACACCACCACATGCCAAATAGCCACCTGCTACATACAAAACACTAAAAACAAAGATCTTCTGTCACAGTGGTTTTGCTCAAAAACAACATTGGCAGGTGTGCATGATTTACCTGAATTCATGGAAATATTAAAAGCACAAACCCATTAAAGTAAAAACTACAGTATACAGTATATGTTTGATGAGCTATTATAAACTTAACTTGGCATGAAAAGTGTCTAGCAAATGTCTATTCCTCTCATGACAATGGAGGTTTTATCTTGTCCAATGAAAGGTTTTTTTTATTTGCGGAATTAATATTCTGTTTATTTTGTCCTGTCACACAGGGTTGTGTGAATTGGAGGAAGACAAAGGAGTCATCAGGTCCAATTCAAACTTATTTTAATACTAATAAAGGCAGAAGAACAATTGTAAACCTAACTTAGAATCACAGTGATCAGACAACCAAAGACAGAACAGACTGGACCTTAAATACTAATACAACATTAATAAACTAGAATCAGGTGAAATGAATGAAGTAATCAGGCAACTAAAGGAAATCTAGGTCACAGGAAGAACAGAAAACACAGGAACATGACCAAATAAGGGAAAACAGGAACTTAACAGGAATATAAACATGACATGTTATACACGCATGTTAATTACCCCATTACAACACAACTTAAAAACTTTTACATCACCTGTTAATGTACTTTAATGTATAAAGTGTAAACAGATTATAAAAACTACTTATACAAGCATTGACAAACTTCAGATATTATGTTTTTAAATGACACCACTGACCATTTTATTATTTTTTATATAAAGAAAATTACTAGTCACATATATTAAACTTTTCACTAGTTCCCACTTCCTCTGCGATAAAATAGCTTGTTTAGCGGACTGTCCGGGGGACAGGCAGGGAACCCAGTGGCCTCTGAGCCCTAAGAGGTTTGACCCCCTAGGAGGCAAGGGTCAGCCCCAGCTCGGGTGGCGGAAGGGGGAGGCGGAGGAAGACGAAAACAGAGATGCTAAGGATAGGAAGTGGGTGATATTT
Organism: Enteromius unitaeniatus; assembly: GCA_032359435.1. Lineage (NCBI taxonomy): Eukaryota > Metazoa > Chordata > Actinopteri > Cypriniformes > Cyprinidae > Enteromius > Enteromius unitaeniatus. The sequence continues at coordinate 574,413 of JAUMHI010000024.1, forward strand.
AAGGTGGAGGGGAGGAGATTCACAGAGCGATAAATAATAAGGAGGTGGCATCTGCGATCGTTCGTGCATGGTCCTCCTGATATAAGTTTAATTGCTTAATCTTCATTTAAATGGCCATTTTTAAATCTCTAGATAGAAGAAAATTAGCATATGGCACAGTTGCTTACAAGATGGCAGCACCAATTTGCATTCAAAGCCTGGCCCAAACACTTTCAATAAAATCTTTACAGATCTATATTACATCACTTTTTATTTGTATCTTTTAACAGGATGACAGCAGATGGATTATGCAGATGATTAAAGTACAATTATTAATATTTAACGAAGGGCAGTTTTCTCACCCGGTAAAGAAAGAGAAGAGGCTGCTCCAAACCACCAAAAGAAAAACAAATCAAAATAATGAAGAAGATTGGGTCAGCAGGTCCTGCTCCCAAAAAAAACATCAAGATTATAAAGGGAATATATAAGATAAGTGTGCTCACAGTAGTTATTAGAATTAAATAAAATGCTCTTCTCTTCATGTGGTTTTCTTCCCTTCTCTCTCTCCCTCTCTCTCCTGGTCCTGACTGCTTCAGAGCTCTGAGAACAGCTAAACAGCAAAACAACTGAATGGAGAGGAAGAGAAGGAACTGTACAAACAAATAAAGAAAGAAACTCAGCATATACTTGAGCATTAAAAAAGTACCGAGCCCACCAGAGACCAAACTTGACATGCATGTAAAAACAGAACAGATCACTCTATATCTGAAAGGTTTGTACTTCAGGAAGGTTACAGGATGAACCACTGCCAGGTAACGCTCAACACAGATCAGACACTGAAACAGAGGACGACCGGTGAGAGCGAGGCCATCCAGAAAATAAACAACTAACAAGATAATTTTCAATTTGTACGCGAGAAAAATAAAAACAGACTGCACACATATGACGACCTCAAAGACATTAAGGCAGAGACTGAAGAACTCTGCAGGAAGTCCATTCCCTGATCCTGTCACTATAAGCCAAATCACATAGGAGTTAATAGGAGATACCAGAATTGCACTGAGGAGATACAATATTGAAATCCCAATGAAATCATCTTCCACCTTAGTGCCGTTGTAAAATAAGTAATTGGAAGCGTCTGATCCATCATTGGTGAAGATCTCAATGGAGATGTTCATTTCTTTACTGTGTGCAGGAAACTGTGAATGAAATACAAGTGTTAGCAAACCAGAACATTCTGGGAATGTACAGAGTAAACCTGATCAAAACTACTTTAAAATAGCAAAAGAGAACTGTTCAATTCTTGGCACATTTAAAATGCTATTTTAAATAACAACAACAAAAAAACCCGTTTTAATTCAGTCAGACGGTTTTAAGCTCCTTACCCTTTTCTATCTTTAATATGCTTCATGCAAATTAGAAAAAAATATGAATGAATGAAAATGAGCAAAAGATATATATTTGTAGTCACGTTTGGCTTCCAACTTGATCTGTTCATGGAATTAAACTCACACTTTAAAATATAGGACCTGTACTGAAACCCTGACATGCAAATACATGTGTATGACATGCCAGTGACATCATAACTTCAAATAACTTCATCTCCACACATGAGAGGTCCTTCATTATCGTTTGAGTGACATGAGTCCAACATACTCATATGCACAACCTCACACACTAAAGAGCCACCTGCTGCATACAAAACACTGAAAACAGACCCAGCAAACAGGGGACGTCCTTTTAGGTTGACATTTTCCACAACATTTATGTAGTGTCAACAATATAAACGAATAGTAAAGTAATGTTGTTGTTTTTTTCATGTGTGCTGTTGCAGACTGTTGCATAATTGATGTAATTTCTGAAACGACAGTCACCCTCCACATAACTACATATGAGTACAGTTGATACAGTTTTATAGATTGTCAGTGATTAAGATTAATCTGTATAAAGGTAATTTCAAAAATACATATCATGCTTATGTTGCACGTGTGTGTGTGTATTAGTGAATTTGGGGCCCCAGGCAAATATAGGAATAATATATGCACACATTAACTGTTAGTTGCTGCTGTACAATGGTCCCACATAGTTAAGTCCAGTGTTTCTACATTTTTCATGTGCTTATTATTATGGATTTTTTTCATTAACATTAACATTGTAGACCACGAAATAGCAATTGATTTACAGTTGAGATGCTAGAAGTAGTCAAAAGTATAAATTATTATACAGTACCGTGCAAAAGTCTTAAGCTAAGTTAACTCAAAATATCAGTTTACATTTACAAAGATTACTTTTGTCATTAATTATAAAAATGCAGTAATGATCCAACATTCTCATTCAATTCAGGCCAAAAAGTTAAAAAATTATTATCACATTTCAAGTTTCTAGTTTCATACACTAAACTCTGCATAACACCAGCGTGTTGAACATTCGGGCGTATTTAAACTGTAGTGGAGGAATTTGCCATGGAAATGGGGCTGCAGCTCAGCGGACTGCTCCGTCTCTCAAAGTTGTTTTAATCACTTTAAGTTAACTGTTTAAACAAAACAAAATAAGCATTTAATATATATATACCATAATGCTACATGTTAGGTGTGAGATTCATTACACTTGGTTTGCTATAATACATCTTTCAGAAGTGCACCCCCACTGTGAATCATAATCCCCCCATATTTGCTATATATCCAAAAAGTGATATATTTGTCTTCGTATTGTTTCATTGGTTAAATAACTCATTAAGATAGTCTCTTGCTGACAACTACTGGCAAAAAAATTTAGCCTGCATTTAAATTTTTTTATGTATATGATTTCCAATTAATTATTAGAGGTGGTTTGGAAAGGCCTGATTAGCTGATGTATTACAACACTTGATTCAGGTTCAGTAGATGTCATGCCCATGTCTGTGTTTTTGGTTTAGTCCATTCCCCGTATGCCCTTATTTGGTCCTAAGTTCCTGTCCTAGTTTTAGTTCATTGAGTTAATTAGTTTCCAGCCATGTCCATCATTGTCTGTGTATTTATAATGCCTGAGTTCCAGCCTTAGTTGTCGTTCGTCAGTGTTGTATGGAGATGTGTAATGCGCTGCTCCTTTGCCTCAGTTTAAGGTTAAAGTTAATGTTTGATTGAAACGATCCAGTCGGTGCCAGCATGTTTCTACACATTGTGACAGTAGAGAAGCATGTGATTAGTTTAGAGAAAAAAGCCTACAATGTATTGAATGCCTACATAGACTACCATAATGTTTTGGAGGATAATTTTTCATTGTTTTGTTGGTTTATGCCGAACTGGTGTTAATAAATGCACTCTTTATATTAATTAGTCAATTTATATTGTCACTGTGTTTAGGTTACAGTACATTGTCTGGAGAGTTTTTCAGTGTCCCAAATTTGTTTGTATTCTATTTATTGTGAAGGGGCCAATTATAATCTCCATAATGAAAACATTGACGTGTGGAGATTTAATTTATTTACATGAAGTAAAGGAATGTATTCTATGAAACATGTTTAAATATAGTTATTTGAAAATTCTCGTTAAAAAATATACTTGCATAGAAATATAATATGTATAATATATAAGTACAGAACTATTGTGACGATCAGCTGGATGTGCTAGCCCAGCTCTGGAGGGCACTCCAGCTCTCCACGAACTGTGTGTGTGTTTGTGTCTGTTTTGTGTCGTTCTGTCTTGTTTTCATTTGTGTTCGTGCTCCTAGTTGTTCTGTTCTCTATTTATCATTGCCGACCCCTACTCTCGTTTGGATTATCGCCTTTGCTTCTCCCCTTGGACTCTTTATACTGTTTGTTTCGACCCTCGCACTCTCGACTCTGACTACTCTATTACCGCATAAGGATGGTCACCTCACCTGAGCCAACGCACAAAATGGCCGCTGTCAGGAAGCCCGTACTTTTGCCTCCAGCCACTACGGACGTCGTTTCTGTGTTCCCCGACGTTATGAGTGCTACATACGGGGACAGCAGGGTTCACGAGAAGCAAGAGGGCCTGATTTCATGTGTAGCAGACTCACAGATGAGGTAGGGAGGCCTTGGAACTTTTGCCTTGCCCTGATTCGGCCATGGAAGCCATCATGTATTATTCATTTAGCCCTGAACCAGCCAAGGAGGCTATGAAAGAACTCACTCCCTGCTCTGGACCGGCCGTGGAGGTCATTGAACTGTTGCCCCTGGAGCTGTCAAAAGCACCCTTGAACCTGACCTGGCTGCCGGGACCACTCACCCCGAACCAGTCTCAGATAACTCGGCCGATGAGGCCAATACTAACCTATCTGTGCTCCTTTATGCAGTTTAGTTGTCTGTTCCGCCCTGGAGGGCCCTTTCGCTGTCTGGTCGGCCCCGGAGGGCTTCTCAATCATCTGCTCCGCCCTGGGGGGCACTCAAACTGTCTGCTCGGCCCTGGAGGGCATGGTCATGGCCTGGTCGGCCCCGGACTGTGTGTGTGTTTGTGTCTGTTTTCACTCATGGACATCAATTAACTCATGCCTCTGCCCATCTCATTAGTTGTCATGGTGTTTTATTGTTTGCTCCACCCATTGACCTAGTTTCACATGTATAAAACCTGGAAGTGTTTGTGTGTGGCGACGGTCCATTGCACATTCTGACATTCTGACTTGTTTTCATTCGTGTTCCTAGTTGTTCTGTTTTGGATTTATCGTTGCCGACCCCTGCTCTCGTTTGGATTATCGCCTTTGCTTCTCCCCTTGGACTCAGTTTTTTTCGACCCTCGCACGGACTCTGACCACTCTATTGCTTAGCCTTCTCTCTTCTTGTCTGCCTGTGATTGTGACCATTTCCCTGCCTGACCCTGATTAATAAACAATCTGTGATTGAATCCGCTCACTTCCTCGCCTCCTTCCTTTGACAACTATAATATGTTAACAACTATTATAAATTAAGATATGGACATATATTACAAATGGATGTTTTTACATCTGATTTCTAATGTATTTACATATAAAGGAAATAAAAAAGTATTATTAAAGTACTGTTGCTTGTTTGTTTATTCCTTGGGTAGTTATACCAGTCTTATGTGACTGATATGTTTACAAAGGATATTAAAATGACCTATGAACGCTCCCTAAAGGTCCCCATAATGTTTAATGACTGTCCTGCAAACGTCCATGGTATGTCCCGCAAATGTCCCTGTTGCGTCCTCAGAACATCCCGCGAACATGCTTGCGATGTCCTCATGACGTCTAAAGAAACCTACAAAGAGGCTATTCAGCGGACATCCCAAGGACCTTTTTTGTTTTCTGGGGATACTCCATTGTCACTGGTCTAGCTCAATAACAACACCGGCAGGTGTGCACGATTTACCTTGTGATTTAAAGTCATATTGGATTAGAATTAAGGGAAGTAAAAATGAAATTAATTTTAAGGAGAACTGTCAGATCAAGGAAATACAATGTAACATTCATTTATGATTTTAATTGTAAAGAAGGTCAAGGTTTTTTTTTTGTAGACAACCAACAGCCACACTTTTCATTTTTAAACAAATTATATTGTTGATTATGAGCTTAACCTTTAACCATGTTACTCAAATTATTGCAAGCAAACACACCTAAAACACATAAAAGCCTCAGAAATCTTCAGATATTGGATATTATGATTCAATGACACAAACACAGAAATATGTTTAACTACTATAGCTGTTACGATGCGGAGAGACGACGAGGCGTGCAAATTCAAATGCTGAGTGTTTTATTGACAAACAGGGCAAACATAGACAGGCTGGGTCATCACCAGCAGACATAGATAGATCGTACAACGGTACGACAGTGCAATGGACCATGAAGACAGACAAACATTTCCGGGTTTTATACACATGTAACTAGGTCAAGGGGTGGAGCAAACAATCAAACACCAAGACAACTGACAAGCAGGGCGGAGACATGAGTTCATGGCAATGAGTCCAAAATAAACACAAAACACTCATAGTCTGCTGGGCGCTGGAGTGCCATCCAGCTGATCGTGACAATAGCATGTTTAATTTGTTTTATATTGTCACAAAATGGCAGCAACAACGTTAAATTCTAACTATAAACTAAACATCTATATAAATGCATAACCTTTTGGTCTTATGTAACTAACATCAGCACACCTACTATATTAAACAAAATACACAGTGCTTAAGATTAACTCTTGCAATCAATTGTAGCTCATGAATCTTTGTAGCAACAAGAAAGAACTTGGTATTTATACCAAGAAAATACTTATTTAATTAACATTAAAGTTGAATTACTGACACTTCATAAAGGACAGTTTTCCTATCTGGTAGAGAAAGAGAAGAGGCTGCACCAAACCAGCCAAAATATAACAAACACAAATAATAGATAATAGCGTGTCAGAATTTTCTATTAAATGGAAGTAGGGAGCATATATAATAAGCATTGTCACAGTAGTTATCAGAATGAGATAAAACACTTTTCTTTTCATGTTGTTTTCCTCCTCTTGCTCTCTCTCTTGGTCCTGACTGCTTCAGAGCTCTGAGAACAGCCACGAGACAAAACAAATGGATGAAGAAAAATACGAGGAACTGTGCAAACAAACAAAAAAAAAATCGAACTTGGACTGGAACATGACGAATTAAAATAATCCTACTGGAGCCTAAAGTTGCCACCCAGGTAATAACACAGCAGATCACTCTATATCTGAGAGGTTTGTACTTCAGAAAGGTTAAAGGATGAACCACTGCCAGGTAACACTCAACACACATCAGACACTGAAACAGAGGATGACTGGGTTGTCTAAAACACTAAAACACCACTATACAATAAATGTTTAGTTTTGAAATGAGAAAAAGAAAGATTGGTTCCATACATATCTCACAGATACAAAGATTGAAGAGAGACTGAAGAACTCTGCCATGAGTCCATTCCCTGTTCCTGTTACTATAAGCCAAATCACATAGAACTTGACAGGAAAACCCAACAGTACACTGAGAAAGTATAACAAATCCTTTTTGGTGTGAAACGTGTTTGAATCATCAGTGGCAAACAAAGCAAGGTAGGCAAATCCAAGTTCATAGTAAAGGTAACGGGCTGGGTCGGGGCAGGCAGTAAACATTCAACAGAGATACGCAATCCAAGATCAGGACAGGCAGAAAACGTTCAGAAGTAGAAAACGGTCCAGGTCAAACACTAAAGGCAAAAACAGGGAGAAACTGCTCAGAATTGATCATCATGGCAAATCATGACTTTGCATCAGGCCCAGTCTGAAACTCGGTTAAATAGGGACAGTTGGAGTGGCCAAAGACCAGGGCATGCTTAAGCCCGGTAAGGGTCAGGGGCGGAGTCCCCCTCTGCTGGAGCGGAGGAGATGGTCCGGAAGCCTCTGACATGACGATAGTAGACCTGTTAAAAAAAGGTAATCGGTTCTCTTCATATAAAGTATGTACAAGTAAACAATAATTTCAACATTTACAAAGTGACAAAGTTTACAAAAGTAATTCAAGGATCACCTACTCTTAATAACCACATATTTACAAAGAACCTTCTGAAAATTCTGAAAACACATACTCATCTGTCACAAGTGGTTACAAAAATAAATCATCCACAGGGAATTCAAACCAGAACAGCACAAGTGATTCATCATGTGGGTAAATTGTGAGGAGATCAGCAGGAGGCTCAACCACTCAACTCTGTTGCCAAGTTTAAGGCAGGACAAATTGTTATTAAATTCTTGGGAAATATAAGTTTATCAAGAACTACAAACCAGTGTTAGAAACCAAACTGGCTAGCTGCTACAGAATGAAAGCTTATTAGGCATATTATTGATCTTGATGACTGAAATTGCCGTTTGATGGGATCATATGATGTTGTTAAATATTTGCAGTGTACAGTATACAAATCCTTGTTGAATAACAAAATTAATATTTTTTAAATTGTCGGTTAAATTGCTGTTTAATTCTTTGTAGCAAAACATCTTAAATTATTAAATAATAAAACATTTCAACTTTGGGTAACACTTTATAATAACTACACACTATGAATGATTAGTTTAGTATTAGTAAGCATTTATTTCATCCTTTATAAACCATTGTTCCAACAGTATTATACATTAGTAAACAGTTTACAAGTGCAGCTATAAATGACTTGTGCTAGAGCATGTATATAATGTTTAATAATCATATTTTCATACTTTATTAATGATCAGTTTATAATTTTGTTAAATTATTACGTTATTTAAGGACCAGTTATTTAGTAGTTGTCAGTGTACAAGAACATTTAGAAAGTCGGTAACACTTTATAATAACTACACACTATGAATGATTAGTTAAGCATTAGTAAACAGTTTGCAAGTGCATCTATAAATGCCTTGTTCTTGAGCATATATATATAATTTTTAACAATTGTATTTTCATACTGTTGTAATGATCAGTTTATAATTTTATTTTAATTATTACGTTATTTACAAACCAGTTATTTAGGAGTTGTCAGTGTTTAATAAGATCATTTAAAAAAGTCTAAGTAAATGATTAATAAATTATTTAAGTTGACATTAATAAATCTTATTATTTAGACACACAATAATAGTTGTTCAGTGCGTTAATAAATGGTTTATTAACACATGTTCCTGTTGTAATTCATGATTAAGACAGGTAGTTATAAAGCATTTAGTAGTTGCAAGGCGTCTGTTTTTGTGAGCTCATCTAAAGGGAGGATTAGTTGTAAAGATGTAAAGGCTCATTTATCTTCCAAACAGAAAAGTTAAACAAACTCAACACAGAGGGATACAGAACACAGCAATATTTTCTCAAGATGTAAAAAAGGTTATCGTACAACTGTACACTTGAGAAATGAAAAACAACCCTTCAATTTCATAGTAAAAAATAGATAAAGTGTACAGTTTCGCTTTTTTTTTTTTTTTTGCATCTTGACATGAATAGTTCTGTGTTGTTTATTTGTTCTGTAAGGAAGATAACTCAGCATTTAAATCTTTTGTACATTTAGATATACTTATAAATCAAGAACAAGGCATTTATAGCTGTATTTATAAACTGCTTAATGACTATTAATGTTGGAACAATGGTTTATAAAGGTTGAACTGACTATTTACTTAACTTTATGCTTAACTAATGATTCATAGTGTGCAGTTAATATAAAGTGTTACCGAAGTTTATTTATATATTTATTTTTTACCTTTGTCCTGTGCTGTTGCAACAATATTGATTTTGAAAGAAAGGGATATGATTCTGAAAGCAAATTAAAACTCAGAAAATGTTAGACAAATTTATATCTATACTTATAGCTGGACTGTCTGCCTTCCAAGTTGATATGTTAATGGAATTAAACCTTTTTTTTTTATATGGCACAAATTATGAAGCAAAGAAAAATGACATGCAAATACAAAAGTGACATTGTATTTGCTTCAAAAGACCAATGTGTTCTGTAACAGTGTTATCTTGAGATGATAATCAAAAAATGTATTGGTTCATCTCTATATACAAGTACAATTTAATAAGTAGTATTTTAAATATAAAAAAAAAAAAGACAAAGTTCACAAAAGTAATTCATAGATCACCTGCTAACGATCTATCTACAAACAAATTCATTCAAAATACTGAAAACAAATACTCATCTATAACATGGCATTACAAAAACAATGACTACAATCAAAGCAATCAAAAACAGCAGAAGTGATTTATCATGCAGCAAATTTTATTTATGGAAAATATAAGATCCACAAACATTAGGCCCCAAAGAAGCTATATTTTTAGGTGCTGTTCCTGTAACCAGTAAACAGTCTTCTTACTTTTACAATGAATTACTGTACATAACAAAATCATATTTCCATTTATATAGAACCAATATAGAACCAAACTGAAACAACCATAGAGTATAGTAGTAGTATTATCTGCTAAAATCCACTTTAGAAGTAAAATAAATAAATAAAAATTAAGAGCAAATACGATGACCATATAAAATATACTTTGCAGGCTTTGTGTAGCACAATAATTGGTTACATTTTATTTCAATAGTCCATTTAGACATTATACTAACTATAAGTACTGTAACTTTGAAAGGGCAGTTTCCCCACCCGGAAGAGAAAGAGAAGAGGCTGCACTAAACCAGCCAAAACAAAGCATAAAAACCCAAAAGAAATAAACATTTCTCCATTATCCAGCAAACTAGAAAGAGTGAGCAAAATCATATAGGAAAAAAACATAATTAGCATGGTCACAGTAGTTATTAAAATAATGTAAAAAGCTCTTCTCTTCATGTGGTTTTCCTCTTCTCTTTCCCTCACTCTCTCTCCTGGTCCTGACTGCTTCAGAGCTATGAGAACAGCCACAAGACAATACAACTGGACTGAGAGGAAGAGGGAGAAATATGCCATGATGAAAATGTAAAACAAATCAAGCAGGAGCAAGAACGCAGACACAATACTGAGTCCACCAAAGATAAAACTTGCCAGCCATACAAAAACAGAGCAGATCACTCTATATCTGAGAGGTTTGTACTTCAGAAAGTTTACAGGATGAACCACTGCCAGGTAACGCTCAACACACATCAGACACTGAAACACAGGATGACAAGTCAAAGCTATTCCATCTATAATAACGGCAGCAATCCAAATATTTTCAACTATATAGCTGATCAAATTAAATATACATTCCATATAAAAGAGCATCTCACAGACAGCGAGATTCAGACTGAAAAACTCTGCTGCAAGTCCATTCCCTGTTCCTCTTACTATAAGCCAGATCACATAGGAGTTGATAGGAATACCCAGCAGTACAGAAATAATATCCACTGCAATCTTTCCAAAAACAACTTCCTCAGTGCTATTGAAAAATAAGAAATCAGAATGATTTGACCCATCGGTGGTGAAGATCTCCCAGGAGATGTTCATCTCTTCAAAGTGTGCATACAACGTCTATGAATGAGAAACAAGTGTTAGTAAACCAGAAATTCTGGAACTGTACACAGTAAACCTGATAAAAACTAGTTTAAATAATACAATTTTACCTTTGTATTGTACAGTTGACAAAAATTAATAAAAGCTATTCAACTGTTGTTTTAATAGAATATAACATGTGACCAGGTATGGTTTCCCATACTAGGAATTTGTGCTCTGCATTTAACCCAAGTACACACACACAGCAGTGAGAAGTGATCAACCACACACATTTGAAGTTGGGGGAATGGTGCCTTGCTAAAGAGTCTCACCTCAAGGTGGTATTGACTGCCGGACCAGGGATTCGAACCCACAACCGTTGGGCCACGACTGCCCTTCAATGCAACAAAACATACTTTTTTATCATGCATGAAACCTGAATCAATGCAAAATGATATGCAAATACAGTTTATTAAATGACATTACATTTGTTGTAAAAAAAAAACAAAAAAAAAACAAAACACAGCTATGTGCTGTGTGTAAGTAGATGTTAAAAACAAACAAACAAAAAAAGATTCATTACTTAATCTTTACATATATGTAAAAGTAAACAAGTAATACAAAAGTTTAAATTCAAGATCATTGATTTCTAAAGAACATTTTAAAAACGCAACAAGGCTGACAAAACTGCTGCACAGTATGAAGACACAAATAGAATAAGAAACAACAAAGAATGAACTTCTGAAAAATGTCAGAATTTGGCACCAGACACTGCAAATAGTCTGTCCCCTAAACTCTTTAATTGTGTTTTTGAAACTAAGATGTTTTTGCTCTTCAAATATTGTATTTGTGCTATTATTATAGAGTAATGCAGACATGTAACTGGGTGTTAAATTATTTACATATTTATGGACAAGTAGCCAGTTATGAAGTTGAGAACTCAGTTATGAAACTGACATCTGCCAATGTAAGGATTTCTGAGGGGGTTTTACTTGAACGTGATCATCTCTTGCATTTGGAACCACTAAAGTTAGAACTATATTTGTAATATAGGTTACTGGAAGTTGCAATTGTCCAGACAAGATGTCATAACATCACTGGTTGCAACCTCTATAGAGGTTTTTTTGGGGGGGTGTAGGGGGGGGGACATAATTAAGCAGTAAGCAGTCAAAGGTGGAAGATTACAGTACTTATTTGTTTGTCAAATTTTAGAAACTGTAGAATGCCACACGCATATTCTGCAATACCCCAAAACGAGTGCTGCACGATTAATCATATCGCAATCGCGATGTCAGCCTATGCGATTACTTTACAGAAAATGTTGCTATTATATTAAATAAATAAATGCATTCGTGGAAGTAACAAGACATTCAGACACAAGACATTGCGTTCACACCAGACGCGAATTAAGCGGTAAGCGCGAGTCATTTACTACACGCGAATAACGAGATATATTCGCCCAAGTCGCCTCAGGTGTGAAGCACTTTTAGCAAAAAGGGATTTGAGAAAATGATTGGCACACTGGACAAGAGATACCAAAAGAAATATACTAAGTATATGTTACATCCTGATCAAATGTTATGGGACAGCATGTACAAATCTAAAAATGGGTATTTGTTTTATTTATCTGTACTTTTGACTTTTAAAATTTTATTTTAATGTTAATTTAATTCAGTAATGTAAAGATGTTACTGTTGTTTAATTTTGTACAATTTAGTTTTAATTAGTTGTTGCTAGATTGCACTGTATACTGTATCTCAGTTGAGAAATACTGATTTCAGCATTATTAGTAATCTGTGTGTGTATTTTCCTTGATAACAAGCAAGTTGAGTCCAACCACTTGGTCTCAACTTCGCAATATATATCGTATCGCAATCGCAAATGGCAAATTTGACCTTAATAATCACAATCACACATTTTTCCCAAATCGTGCAGTCCTACCCAAAACAGAACCCTCACCAAATCAGGTTTCTCACAGAAGTGGAGACATTTTCCATTTTAACTGAGAATTTTTAAAAAAAGTTTTCCCCATTGTATAACAATTAAAATAATACAGCAATACCGAAATTGATAAATGATTAATGAATTATTGTATTTTAACACCATAATGGTTATTTCTTTCTAAGCTTACATGGGTCCTAAATTTGAAATACAGTTCCTGTAGCTAGAATATCTAGTAAGTAGTATTTTTAAGATTAGTTATTTAATCAGCATATAATATTGGAGCTAGACTAGGTACTTTATATTGATATATATAATAAACACAGAGATTTTTGTAACGGGTAGGTGTAGAGTTGGGTTAGTGTGGTCATTCATACAAATTAAACTTACTAAAATATGTTTTTAGATCACCCTGAAAACTGTACACACTGCATTCAAACAAAAAACTCATTTTGATTGATAATTACAGTTCCAATACGACACTGTCATTATTTTTACGCCCGCTAGAGGACGCTTACCTTTAAAATGTAAATATGCTGTAGGTCGTAATAAGGTACTTGCACAAATGACCTATAGAGTAGTTTTTTTGTTGGAGGACAGGCTCCACCAAATAAACAATCATAATGTCATTTATAGTTTCAGTTCAGGAACATGAAAGCAACACAATGTCAATTACATCCCTTACACCCCTGTCTAACCACCTACTTTCAGTAAACTTCCTCACACACTCTTCTATTAAACATATTTAACAATCTATTAAAAATACATAAACATCACACACATAACAATCAAACTGGCTGACAGGGAAAGGACAAATCTCCAACACATTTTGAAGCTTAGCTTTTTGCCCAACTATGCGAATTGTGATTATTTAACTGCACTTGATTTCAAATATCAAACGAGATATGAAATATGCTTGCTTCTTATCATTTAAAAAGACATGCAGCGAAACAGGTCATTGTTAACAGATCTGTTTCTGTTAAAGCTAAAAGTTTTACACAACAATTGAGGAATTTTAACCATGTTGAAGACATTTTATTAAGACCCTAAAGAATCATACAAATGTGTAGAAAATGGGTATCCGATGTCCCCTTTTAGGCCTGGGACACACATTTTTCAAACCTTAACCGATTTTTAAACTCGTGGTCTTGCAGAAACGTATTGTATGCATTTGGTTATGATGTTAAACACTGGTCAAAACTGTTATTAATTATATTAATTTAACAATCTCCTACAATAAATACAAAACTCAAATAAAAGAGAGACATTTCTTGCCCTCAGATTTGAATATGTTTTATTTATTTATGAGTGCTACTAATTGGAGTTAATAAAATAAACACCAACATAACCTCTACATTAAAAAATAAATAAATTATTAACATTTAATGGATTGCAGTTTCCCCACCCGGTAAAGAAAGAGGAGAGGCTGCACCAAACCAGCCATCACAAAAGAGAAAAAGCCAATGTACTTCAATGTTTTTCCATTATGCAGTAAACTTGAAAGAATGTTCAAAAGGAAATGGGAAAACAATATAATTAGCATTGCCACAGTAGTTATAAGAATGATTAGAAATGCTCTTCTCTTTGTGTGGTTTTCTTCCACTCTCTTTTTCTCTCCTGGTCCTGACTGCTTCAGAGCTCTGAGAACAGCCACAAGACAAAACAACTGAATGGAGAAGAAGAGGGAGAAGTTTACCATGATGAAAATACTATACAAATCAGATTGGAATAAAAACCCATTCATGATACAGGTCCCACCGGAGATAAAACTATACAGCCAAGCAATTACAGAACAGATCACTTTGTATCTGAGAGGTTTGTACTTCAGAAAGGTTACAGGATGAACCACTGCCAGGTAACGCTCAACACACATCAGACACTGAAACAGAGGACGACCGGTGATGCCTAGTGAATTAAAAAATAATGCTGCTATGCAATCATGTTCATATTTATATTTGATAAGATTAACAAGAGATTCCAAACAAAAGAGCATCTCACAGGCAGCAAGGTTGAGACTGAAGAACTCTGCTGCAAGTCTATTCCCTTTTCCTGTTACTATAAGCAAAATCACATAGGAGTTGATAGGAAAACCCAAAAGAATGATGATGATATTCACTGCAGTCGCTATAAAAACAGTGTCCTCCTTTATGCTGTTGCAAAAGAAGTCATCTGAAAAATTAAATTTATCAGTGGTGAAGATCTCACTGGAGATGTTCATCTCTTCACTCTGTGTATTGAAAAACAAACACAACAAAAACAGAACTGTGATCTATGAATGAAATAAGTGTTAGTAACCAACCATGAGAAATACAGTTTTAAGAGTAAAGATTTATTATTATTATTATTATTATTATTATTATTATTTTACCTTAGTTCGGAGTTGTTGTCTACAAAGATAGAATGATTGATTTTAGAAAAAAAAGAAATGTATGATTCAGTATGATTCAATTAAAATATAAAAGTTATATCTTAGCTGGACTGTCTGCCAACTAAGCTGATCTGTTAATGGGAGGAAACTTGCTCTTCTTTATCATTCCTGAAGCATTAGAAAATGGCATGTACATGTACAATGCAGCACAAGCAAATATAAAGTGAAAAAGGCAAAGTTCATGCAGGGGTCAACTGCTTTTAATGACCATCAGACCATTCAGTAAAAATACTTAAATCACATGAGGTTAAAAAAACAAATCAAACCACAACAGCAGAAGTGATTTATCATGCAGCAAAAGGTTGGTTCAACAGGTTCAGCTGAATCACAATGTCAGAATGTCAACAATTCCAACAATTAGCTTAATTTTGAACAAAAATTAATTTTAATGAGTAGCTTCAAAATATGTATGCTTGCATAGATGTTACCTCATAACATGCTGTTGAATAAAAAAAAATAAAAATAAAAACAATGACTGCATTCCTCATTTTTAATCGCCTGTTGCCAACGTTATCATGAGAAACTTTTTCTTTTATTATTTATGGAAATTTTCAGACCTACAAACCAACATTTGGTCCCTAACAAGCTATAACCACCAAAAAGTGAAAGCTTACAGTACCTTCGGCAGAATTTGAAATACTGTAAAACTAGTTAGTAACTACTAAATTGTATAATCAGAAAATAATATTTGCATTTATATTTTGGAGCTGGATTGACATATATGCAGAGACTGAATAATGTTGAATAAAGAAGTATTGACGTTTGATGAAAGGCAGATTTTTTAAAACAAACATAACTAATAGACAATAGTGGAACTATTCAAATTGTCACGTCTCTGTCTGTGTTCAATGTCACTAGTTCTATGTCTTTGGTTTCATTTATGATTTCCTGTGACTTTTCATGGCCAATTTTCTTTTTTTTTCTTTTTTTTATTAAGCAACACAAAAGAAAGAATAAAAGTATGCATAAGATGTTTATTTGGTATTTAACATTACAAAGTGGCTTTTGGCTATTGAAAACAATAAATGTAACCATTTGCAATTAACTGCAGCATGAGTGCATTTAATATAAACATATGATACTGTTTTCGGTTACCAGCTTTCTGAAAACACAAGTTTATGTTAAAGCACAAATAAGTTACAAAGAAAATCAGTTTTGTCCCAGGTAAAAAGTAAAAAAAAATGGTAAGAAATGTTATTATATTAGATTTGTTTGGCAGCAGTGCAATATACAGTAAATAAATATATGACTCTCATGTCTCCTCAAAGGCTGAGACTGAGAAAATGTTTATTTCAACTGAATGTTTATAGCTTCAAACATAAATACTACGTGTGTAAACTTGTATTTTGATAATGCAGCTAGGCAATAGAAAATGGAAATGATTTATATTAGTAAAGTATAATTATTAATATTTTATGAAGGCATCTTCCCCACCCTGAAGAGAAAGAGAAGCGGGTGCACCAAACCAGCCAAGAAAAACCAAAAATAATTAATGGTCACAAATGTGTGTTCATTATGCCCTAGAAGAGAAGCAGAATTTAAAATTATATAGGGAAAAAATATCATTAGTATGGTGCCAGTAGTTATTAGAATGATGTAAAATGCTCTTTTCTTCATGTGATTTTCCTCTTTTCTCTCTCTCCCTCTCTCTCCTGGTTTTGCCTGCTTCAAAACTCTGAGAACAGACACAAGGAGAAACAACTGGATGGAGAGGAAGAGGAATAAATATGTTGTGAAGAAAATGTAATGGAAATAAGGTAAGTCCCAGAACATAGCGATAATACTGATTCCACCAACAGCAAAACTTGCCACCCAGATAGCTACACAGCAGATCACTCTATATCTGAGAGGTTTGTACTTCAGAAAGGTTACAGGATGAACTACTGCCAGGTAACGCTCAACACAGATCAGACACTGAAACCACTGACGACCAGTCAGAGCTAGTCCATATAAAAAATACGAAGCTACGCGAAGATTATCGTCCGTACAATCGATAAGATAAAAAAGACATTCCATACAATAGAGCATCTCACAGACAGCGAGGTTGAGGCTGAAAAACTCTGCTGCGAGTCCATTCCCTGTTCCTGTTACTATAAGCCAAATGACATAGGAGTTGACAGGAAAACCCAAAAGAATAATGATGGTATTCACTGCAGTCGCTACAAATTCAGTTTCCTCCTCAGTGCTGTTAGAAATGAAGTATTCTGAAAAATTATACCCATCAGTGGTGAAGGTCTCACTGGAGATGTTCATCTCTTCAGACTGTGCAGTCAAAAACACAACTGTGATCTATGAATGAAATACAAGTGCAAGTAAATCAGAATATTTTGGGTTAACTTGATCAAAACTACTTTAAAAACAATTTTACCTCACTTCTGTACTGTCAACAACAACAAAATCATTCAAAATCACTACAAAAAGCCACTTCTGGACCATCTGCCTTCTAAGTTGATCTGTTTAATGGTATGAACTTGTACTGCTTTATCTGGCCTGAGTTCTGAAGTTTAGCAAAATTACATGCAAACACAATATATTTGTTTCAAATAAATAGCTGTGTTGCATAATAATGTCATCTGTACAACAGAATCAAAGCAGGATTTATCCCACAGCAAATACTGTGATTTTTATTTTTTTTTAGCTCAGAGATCTTGATCTTTTCAAATGTACACCATCTAACAATTAGAATCATACATAAGTACATAAACAACCCATTCATATTAGTTTCAGTTGAAGAAAATTGGAACCTGGATCACCTGAAAACCACACACGTGTGTATTTATCTACATTGAGCATGATCTTTTCTTAATATCCTAATGTTTTTTTGGCAAAAAAAAAAGAAAATTCAATAATTTTGACCCATATTTGTTGGCTATAGCTACAAATATACGTGCTAATTATGACTATTTTTGTAATGCAGGGTCAAGAAGTCATCTCTTAATTGTGTCCTCGGATGTTTTATTTGCATATGAGTGTTACTAATTTCAATTAACAGGCACAAAATAAGGCAGAGAGCTTGAGAAGTTTGTTAAAAGGCAAATTCACCTGAATATTTGTTGCATCATACTTTATAACCTTCTTCTTTGATAATGCGATTATGCAGTATATATTATAGAGACTTCATGATGATTATTAAAGCAGAATTATTGGGATTTAATGAAGGGCAGAGCAAAAGTCATTTGGACAGCATTAGCTGGACCCTCCTCGCACAAATAACCACCTGCTTTCAAAAACCAATCAATCATCTCTTTAAAAACAAACTCCTTTAAAAACTTTTAAACAAATAGGCCTACTCCTCTATCACATGCTTTGAAATAAAAGCAGATCATCAGCCATTTGTTGTCAGCAACCAAAAAAATCATTTTGTGAAATCATTTTGTGAAAATTTTTTAGTAGAAAAAAATAGTTTGTCTTTAGGGATATGTATTTTAATTGATACCAGTAAATAAGCTGTAGTAATATGAACATTTAAATGTACTGGTATTGTAAAAATGCCCCGATACTAAATGCTGGTACCTCACACCACACAGACAACAGAACGTCAGACAGCAGAATGGAGTTATTAGAGATTAAAGATATCTATGAAGCAGATGTGATCCAATTAATAATGTTAAAGTATTAATTAAGTATTAATGCCTGTATAGCAGATGTGCATGAGCTGATAAGCAAAGCACGCTGAGTGAATTGAGCATGCGGACATTACTGGAAAGTTTGTAGTTAAGTCTTAATGACGTTCACTTAACACGCATCATTTTGATTAAAACTAAATTGTAAATACACCACAATTTTCAGGGCCATTCACTATAAACATAATTTCACGAGTTCGAACTTGCTGGTAATCTTAAAGAGCGAAGCGAGTTTGGCGTGCTGTCTGTGGAGAAGACTTAGGGTTCAGAGGGCTGCCGAACTCTAGTGTTAGCAACCCTATCGGGATCGGGAAGGATAGAGACTGACAGCCCAGTCCGAACCCTGAGTGCTCCCCCCGGGTGAAGTATTAGAGAAGGAGGAGCTGGGGTGGAGGAAGGATACTAAGATAGAGATACTGAGAGAAGGGGCTTTGGCTCTTTATAGGAAGTGGCGTGCAATCTGTTTGGGAGATAGGCTGATAGGATGATTAGGTGATTAGATTATTAGTGATGAGTGGGCTAATGATTACCTGCGCATGCTCCTTATGAAATTTGTTTATAAACATCATTCATTTCAAACCTTAAGCATCCATGACTTTCTGACAAAAGTTAATCTAGCAGCCTGTGTATAATGCACTAGGCTGTATTGTAATTATCCCTCTAATTCTGCACCAGTACAAACACGTGCGTGCATTGCACATTTTGCTTGCTTCATGGGTGTTCAATTTATTATATTAGGCTAGTGGCTTTAAATATAAACCACAGCATGTCTAAGATTAACGTGTGATTACAGTACTAAACCTATGCAATGGAGCAGATCTAATGCTAATAAATTGAAGATTATGTACCATAGAGCAAAAAAACTAAAGCAAACAGTGAAAGTAACAAAAACATGTAAAATTTATGTTAATGGGTATAGTTAAGTGTGAGAATATTTAAACGATATACAGTCAAACCAAACACACTAAAACAAAACAAACAAAAAAACATATAGATAGATAGACGGATGATGGATGGATGGATGGACAAACAGATAAATGAAGTTAACCAATTAACATTATACATACTCTTTTGGTTTATGTATCCAATATTTAAAATATTAACAAATGCAATAAAAGAGATCAACATTTTATGTTATTCAGATCTTCCTTTTTTATCAGGAATGGGTCCTGATCCATTGCAAAATTTAATGCAAAAAACTGTGCTATTAAATTTGCTACAAAAGGCCGTCTGTACTATGTAATAGTATTATGATGAGAGAGCAGATTCATAAACATGTATTCAATTAGTTAATCTCTAAACATAGATCAAAGTAAATAAATGGACATTTTGTAAACTGGCAAATCCTCAATTAATTTAAATTAATGAATGAATGGTAATTTCCCAACCCGGTGCAGAAAGAGAAACAAATATTACCAAAAACAATGAGTTCATCAGACATTTATTTTGAACTCAGCATAACATATATTAAAATAACAAACGGAATATATATGAAAAGCATTGTTACAGCATTTATTAGAATGATATAAAATGCTCTTCTCTTCGTGGGGTTTTCTTTCTTTCCCTCTCTCTCCTGGTCCTGACTGCTTCAGAGCTCTGAGAACAGCTAAAAAGCAGAACAACTGAATGGAGAGGAAGAAGATGAACTGTGAAAGAAAAAAACTGAAGTACAACTTATTTAAGGAGAACCACCAAGTCATAATACTAAATCCACCAGAAACAAATCCTGACACCCAAATAACGACAGAACATATCACTCTATATCTAAGAGGTTTGTACTTCAGAAATGTTACAGGATGAACCACTGCCAGGTAACGCTCAACACAGATCAGACACTGAAACAGAGGATGACCAATCATGGAGAGTGCCTGTAAAAAACATGGAAATGTCCAGAAATGTTCAACTTTATAGCTGATAAGACTATATGATAGATTCCATACATACAAAGAACTCACAAACTGCAAGGTTCAGGCTGAAGAACTCTGCTGCAAGTCTATTTCCTGCTCCTCTCAATATAAGCCAAAAGTTGGCAGGAAAACCCAACAGAACTGTGATGATACCTACAATGGAGGATGCTTCATAATCAATCTCAATGAAGTGTTGAAACAGGTAACTGGTAGAGTTTGACTTGTCATTGTTGAAGATCTCACTGGAGATGTTCATCTCCTTACTGTATGCAGGCAAAAACTAAACTGTGACCTATAAATTAGGCAAAAGAGTTAGTAAACCCGAACATTCTGGGACTGTAAAGAGACTGTAAAAATATATTCACTTACAGCTGGACTGTGTGCCTTCAAAATCAATCTGTTAATGGAGTGAAACTTACAGCATTGAAAATGACATGCAAATGCAGAGGTGCAAGATGTCAGACTGTTTAACTACAAGATGAAAAAGTCCTTCAATCGGTTCAACTCTGCACAAGAACAAATAAACGCTCTATAATGAAATAAAGAAATACATCAGGGCCAGTTGTACTGGTGGTAATTAAACATCTACTGTTACGCACAAATGACCACCTGCTCCTAACAACCATCCATTACGAACTATGAAAACCATACTTCTCTGACACTACAGCAGATGGTCAGCAGACTCCATGACTATTGACTATTGTTATTATATATATATATATATATATATATATATATTATTTAAATAACCTAATCATAATAAATAGTTGGTAAATCTTTGTATTACCACACACACATACAAATATTTTGATAGCTATATGCTACATATCTATCTAGGCATTGAGTAATTTTATTCATTTTAGGTGGCTAAAATTTTTAACATTTATGTTAAAAACATTTATAACAATGTCCAACGTTTTGGGTTATCATGTTACTTTATGATTTCCCCATATTTTTTTTTTTTATTCCCTATCTAAAATTGTATGTTTTGCTCAGTAAATTAAGAAAATTCAAAGTAAATTTTAGGAATACAGCAACTGAGTCTAGCTGCTCAAAGGGAGCTCTCTGTAGTCCCATAAGGATGACGGAGAGGTCCCAAGAAGAGATCAGATGCGGACTGGTTGGGTTCAGCCTTTTCACACCTCTAAGGAACCTGACGACCAGGTGTCTTCCTAGAAAAAGCCCATCTATGATAGCAACCATGTAAACTGTCATAGTGGAAGGGGACAGCTTCCGTTCCAACTTTTCCTGAAGGAAGGAAAGCACTACTCTGACCGAGCATCTTAGCAGATCCTTTCGATGAGAGGAGCACCAGTCAGTGAACAGACCCCACTCCAGATCAGCTGGATCGTCCCAGGGAGGGTGAGCTGCACGATTCAGATCACCCAAAAAGTGAATGGCTCACAGTGATTTCAACCACGAGTGACTTCAGAGGAGGAGATGGGGGGCGAGTTTCGACAGATGATGGGAGCGCAGACTCCGATTAGTCAGAGTAACGTCATAGTGACTGACTGAAAGGGAACCAAAATAGTCAGGGACTGTACAGAGTAAATCTGAAAGTGCTTTAAATAACACATATTAGAATTCTAAAATAACTAGTTTTTATCTCAGTCCTGTTAAAAATGTAAATAAATCACTGGAGAAGTTAGTTGCGACTAGTTTGTGTGTCTTCCAAGTCAATCTATGGGATAAAACCTGTACTTATTTATCAAGCATGAGTACTGAAGCATGCAAATGCACTAAATTACATCATAAATTACAGAAGACCAGCCGTGTGATCAACCAGTGCTGTTATCACAAGACAGTATAAAAAAGAGAGGCTTGAATCAGTGCATCTCCACACATAGATAAAAGTAAACAAGTTACGTTTTTAACATTGGCAAAGAGACAAAGTCCACAAAAATCATTACTAAAATGATATAATTTTTTGGAAAATGCACTGATTTCATAGAATGACCCAGTGTCTATAACAAGGCATAAAGTACATATCAACCATGTAATATGTGATGTATTTTAAATTATGAACAGCTTGTTGCATTTGCATGCTGGCTTTCATAACATTATGAAAATGGACTATATTGCATAGTCAAAAAAAAAAAAAGTAAGAAGTAAGGGGTGTCCCCCTTTTAGGAGTCTGTCAGAATGTATCTCCAGCCAGGTGTGATACTGGAGCATGAGAAATGTTTTTTTTTTTAACTAAGTATAATCAAAGTGCCATTGTTGTCATTAGGGATTCTGAAGTCAGAAAAAAAAACACATCATGTATGACAGTCTACAGTATTTCATAAATTCTCTATGGTCAGGTATGCATTTCTTAAATTAAATCTTTTGAACAATATGTATTTATTTTCAACTGGAACTGAATTTAATTATGAATTGACTTCTAATTTTGTGTTATGTAATTGGTAGTACAGCTTTACCTGACTAATAATGAATTGTTATATTTGACTTATAGGGGGTGCTCTGATCAGGATTTTTCAGGCCGATCACATAAATCATTATCTGCCAATAAAGATCTTTTTAAAGCCTTCTTTTTATCGAGTATAATTATTTGGTCTTTATCGCCTGAATTTAATCTTTGAAAACAAGAAGAATTCCCCTCTTAGGTGACTCTTGTGAGAGGGGAGTTTTTTTTAATTTAAGGGGTGGAGAGACAATGTTTTGAACATATTTCAAAAATCGATATTTACACACAATCCATGAACTAAATGTGAGTTGGCCTACACCAGGTTTACACATACTCCATTTGCAGTGTGTATGCAGTCCATGTGCGGTACAGAAGCAGAACTGACTGTGACTGAGATCAATCGGAGCACTCTGAATTTGACCTTATTGTGATCTCTTCAGAAATCATTTTTCAAGTAGATTAATGTGTATTTGTATTTTCACAAATCTGCTTTAAAGACAGATCCTACCTAAGCACAGATGGATGCACCATGTGAAACACCATTGGGGACTTTCTGACTGTCAATGGCTTAACACAATGTAGCTATCTTGGTTAAAAATACACTTTTTATTAGGAGCATGCAGGGAGCTCTCTGCATCCTCTGAGTAAGTTCAGGACTGACAAGTTTGTGTTCATGCAATTACTGAGCTGCATCTGGTCCCTAATGAACGAATAACTGACATGGGGTTTCCAGAATAATCAAATATCTAAATTAATGTACAATCAATATCTGTGAACTGTTTTTAATTAAGAATACTGCCTAACTTTAGCGATTAATTGAAATCGGGGTCAGATTAAACACAGAGCTGAATCGAAACTAAATCCTGATAAATTCCGAGGCGCTTGTAAAACACTGAAGACACATTGAATCTTCAACCAGGTCAATTCCAATTTTTACACTAACAATAATATCCTCAAAATCAACATAAAAAAGATCAATTCTGATGTTCAGACATCTGTTTTATTTCCGATTAACATAAAAAAACTACTTCAAACAAAGCAGCTTAGAAGTAGATATTGTAATCAATTTGTCAGTGTAATGTAGTATTCAAATTTCAATTACGAAGTGACTATTTTCATAACTTTCTATTCATACGTTGTAGTCATTTCTCATAAAATGCATTATAGAGCCTTCAAATTGTAATATTCATGTTAAAAAATATAAAATAAAAGTTTTATTTTTTAAAATATTTCACAAGGGGGAGTTCCCCTACCCGGTATAGAAATAGAAGAGGTTGCACCGAACCACCTAAGATAAAAACTGCATAACCAAGGACAAGATATTCTGATAAAATCCAAATAACGCATAGTAAGGCTACATAAATAATATATATGGCAGCCATGCTCACATTAGATATTAGAATCAGATAAAATGCTCTCCTCTTTATGTGTTTTCCCTCCCCTCTCTCTCTCCCTCTCTCTCCTGGTCCTGACTGCTTCAGAGCTCTGAGAACAGCCATACAACAGAACAACTGAAAGAAGAGGAAGAGGAAGAACTGTGCCAACAACAAAATAAAATACAACTCAAAAAGTAACAACAAAGAAGTGACAATACCGACTCCACCAGAGCCAAACCCTGCCACCCAGACAACAGCAGAGCAGATCACTCTATATCTGAGAGGTTTGAACCTCAGGAAGGTAACAGGATAAACCACTGCCAGGTAATGCTCAACACAGATTAGACACTGAAACAGAGGAATAACAGTCACGACTAGTGCTTTTAAAAAACATGCAAGCATCCGCAGAACTGCGACTTTATATCTGATGAGATCCATGACAGACTCCATACAAAAGAAGATCTCAGAAACAGCGAGGTTGAGACTTAAGAACTCTGCTGCAAGTCCATTCCCTGTTCCTCTAACTACAAGCCAAATCACATAGGAGTTCATAGGAAAACCCAACAGAACAGTGACAATAAAAACTGAAAAAGTTTCAAAATCAGTTTTCTTCTCAGTGGTATTGTTGTAAAGTACAAAATCAGAAGAATTTGACCGATCAGTGGTGAAGATGTCACTGGAGATGTTCATCTTTTCGCTGTTTGCAGTTAAAAAACAGAATTGTGATCTATAAATGAGATACAATTGTTAGTGAACCAGAACATTCTGTGAGTTTACAGAGTAAACCTGATCAAAAGTACTGTAAAAAACACACTAACAAAGAAATCTCAGTTCTGTTCTAATAATTTCGTTATTTGACCTCAAAATTATATTTATACAGTATGCAGTAATAGCTGGACTGTTTGCCTTACATGTTGTTCATGGGTTGAAACTTGTAGCTATCTACAAGGCATTGGTCCTGAAGCATTGCAAAATAAAATGCAAATAAACAAAGTGATAGCTACTGTGTTGATACTGTGTAGATTAATACAAATGTCTTCAATCAGTTCATGTTCAGACATAATAAGTAGTTTAAGTATTAAGTATAGCTTAATAATGTGTCAAATGTGAAAAATTCCAAGACAGAAAAAGGGCAAAGTCATTCAGAATCGATTGGGCAGGTGGTAATAAAAATATCCTCTCAGTCCAAACAACCATCTAATTTCAATAACCATATTATGAACTCATTCAAATTGCAGAGAACACAATCTCATTTAACACATGGGCTTACAAAAACAATGTCATCTTTAAAGAAATCATAACAAAACTGCAGAGGCAGAATAATTTTTCCATTTTTATGAATTTCATAGACATAAAGTTTATTTTTTTTTGCAATACACCACAACTTAGGCGACAATTTATTTATTTATTTATTTTAAGGATGGTGTCATCACACACACAATTTTATAGGTAAAAGGCCAGTTGAATGGAAACAGGCTGAAGACAGCAAATTTCACAAATACTTTTTTACGCAAATTCTCTTTGTCAAAAAATGAAACAGCGTAAAAACTGGATGGACACTAGGCTTGCTTTGTAATCTTTTCTGTGAGCCCATCACGGAATTTTCGACGATTCCATGAAACTAACACAGAATTTTGTGTTTTGGTCATTACATGGAATTCTGTGAGGTAGCAATGCATCTGTGTCTTGGCGCCACTACCACCTGGCGGGGTGATCCGATGCTCCCCTCCCGGGCCTGTAGGCATTCGTCGGCTCTGATCGGCAATGCTTATGCGGCCTGTAGAGAAGCTGTCGTCGTTGCAGGTGACGTCTCCATTCCCTTCCTCAGGGAATGAGGGTTACATACATAACCAAGATGTTATGTGTCACTGCTTTACATCTGTCTGGCGATTAAATAAGCCGACATAGTGACCCATCGGCTTTATATTAAAGGAGTCATACAAAGGCAATTTTTCACTAGCTTATATGATTCTTTAGGGTCTTAATGGGAAGTTTGTAATATAGCTTGTTTTAAAATTTCTCAAAGATAGTGTAAAAAACGCTGATTTTACCCTGTCAAAAACAGCTCTTTAGAAATCACTAATCACTGTACTTCCCCTTTAAATCTTCATGAGCTCTGCTGACCCTGCCCCTTCTTTTCCAAGGCACTCTCAGAGGATCTTTTTTTAGCCATAATTATTGTGAAACTTGCTAATTAGCACGGTATTAAGAAAGGTGATTTGCAAAGATTCATTAAAAGACATTATACTTACTGTAGGAGAGGCTGAATCATGAATGATTCGTGCGAACATAGAAGCATTGTGATTGATCAAGGGCGTGTTACAATTCCACGTCTTCAGTCACTCAGATGTTGGAGGTAAATGACTACTGCTATGTTCATTAATACATTCAACAACAATACACTGCAATCTCTTAGGAGTCTTGCTTGTCTCTGATTCTTGGTCTGATGACGGCTCACTCAGGGCGGGTCTGAGGTAAGACACCAGTTCAGTCTGTGTGACACGCTGCTGTCAGTCAACTATTGTGGGAGTGGCCTCTGTCGGTGTGATGCAACATGGACATGCATTTCAGAATGGCTTGATTTCAGAAGGGGCAACTTATTTTTATTAAATTAAAGGAAAACTACTGGTGGATCTTTATCATTGTGGGGTGGTTGTGTACACACACTTCAAACACACATTTCAGTCCAAACAGCTTGTAAAAGTGCATGTAGCACCAGACGACCCCTTTAAAAACTGTGTGCACTACAAAATCGCTCTTCCTGCACATTTATGAATTTATGAGTTTATATTATTCAATAAAGCATTATTTATACTGATCTTGTGTATTCTATCTTGTATCTTGTGCTTACAAAGTAATGACTTAAACTGTCAATCTTTACTGTGCTAAATAAGAGAGCTGGTGCCCTACCATACACTGTAAAAAAATGGACGAGGCGACTTCACTTCCTTCCACTACAGTAAGTGAAGCCAAAACGTTCTCAGTACGATCGCTGACATTTTGCGAAAATTTCATCATTTGGACCCAGAGTCTGCGCAGTAGAGTTCGTGACATCAAGCAGCGGAATAAAAGTCCTGCCCAAACTCTCGCAGTACAAATCACAAGCTCACAATCATGACACCACACCCCATTTTTATAGCATCAAATAACTAGTTTAATGCAAAGTTTTTGGAAAAAAGAACATTTGAACATTCATCAGCATGATAAGAACTACTTAAAATGACGGAAACAACCTATGTAAAAATATATATTTGAAGTGTTATTTAAATATTTAGTTTGTCTCGCGTTTCATTAGATTACATGGAGAGGGTGGGGTTTGTGACCTAAACTGCAGCCAGTCACCTAGGGGCCGATTAAAGACGCAACGGCTTCACTTTTCAAGACGCGTGCTGCACACCCGTGTCATAGGCTACAGCTCACCTAGTAAATTGCTGACGGATTCAGTGATCAGCCGTAAAACAGTAATTCTGTTCA
This sequence comes from Enteromius unitaeniatus, assembly GCA_032359435.1. Taxonomy (NCBI): domain Eukaryota; kingdom Metazoa; phylum Chordata; class Actinopteri; order Cypriniformes; family Cyprinidae; genus Enteromius; species Enteromius unitaeniatus. Next base: position 602,397 of record JAUMHI010000024.1, read on the forward strand.
AATTCTCTATCACATGATGATTCCCTTTTGAGCTAATTTGCTACACCAGTGCTTTCATAATTACAGTAAGTAAATGCATTAAAATAACATCAGGTATAAGGCACACCAATTTTTTTGTATCAAGCAGCAAAACAAACTGTTGTACAGTTAAAAATAGCTAGATGAGACCGGAAGCAATACCCATAGAATATATTACATATTAAAAATGGCTGTGCGGTTGTCACTCCTGTAAATTACTGAACTGTGTGGGTACAAAACGGGATTAAGCACTAAAAGGTGAATTGACAGCCGAATTTAAATGCAGTGTGAAGGTGTCTTGGCTTTTTAATTTAGAAGACAGGACTATACTGCCATGTTGCAGCCTACGCAATCTCAAAATACACAAAAGTCTTTTCTGCTTACCCAAATCATTTTAATATAATTTAACTATTACAATGGTAATGTGGTATTACTAAACCAGCTTGAAAAGACCAGTGAACAAAAAAGTCTGTAGCACTCCTAAAAGTCATAATAATTTCTAAAAATTTATTTATTACTGTATAATTAGTATTTTCTATTGCATGACATTTTTTGTTTTTTGTTTTTTTTTGTATTTGAGAATTAAATGTTTGTGCTTTTGTAAATTAAATAATGCAATCTGATTGAAATATAATTGCCCCCTTAACAACCTTTAGTGCAGTTTTGGTAGTTACATTTTGTGATTTGTAATATTTATGTTTTTAAAATGAGTTAATTTTTTTTTTTTATAATTTAATAAAGGGAAATTTCCCCACCCGGTAGAGAAAGAGAAGAGGCTGCACTAAAGCAGCTGAATTAAAGAATACATGAGCACAAACAATAAATTCATCATTATTTACTGATGAATTCCAAAGAAAATATATTGACAGTATATAGGGAATATATATGGTAATCATGCTCACATTAGATATCAGAATGAGATAAAATGCTCTTCTCTTTATGCAGTTTCCCTCCTCTCTCTCTCTCCCTCTCTCTCCTGGTCCAGACTGCTTCAGAGCTCTGAGAACAGCCACAAGACAAAACAACTTGATAGAGAAGAATAGGAAGAACTGTGCTAACAATAAAACAGAATACAACTGAAAAATAGACAAATTCACAATATTGATTCCACCAGAAGCCAATCCTACCACCCAGACAATTACAGAACAGATCACTCTATATCTGAGAGGTTTGTACTTCAGAAAGGTTACAGGATGAACCACTGCCAGGTAACGCTCAACACAGATCAGACACTGAAACAGAGGACGGACAGTCAGGTCTAGTGCTTGTAAAACACCCACAAGGGTCCAGAGAACTGCAAATTTATAGCTAATAACAGCCATGACAGAGTTCATACATATAAAGATCTCACAGGCAGCGAGGTTGAGGCTGATATACTCTGCTGCGAGTCCATTCCCTGTTACTGTTACCATTTGCCATATCACATAGGAGTTGATAGGAAACGCCGACAGAACGGTGACACTACATACAACTGCAAATATTTCCAAAGTGATTTTCTTCTCATTGTCGCCACTGTGAAATATGTAATCAGAAGAGTTTGAGCCATCTGTGGTGAAGGTCTCACTGGAGATGTTCATCTCCTCACTGTGTTCAGCAAAAAAACACATCTGTGATACAAATGAGATAAAAGTGTTACATTATGGGATTGTACAAAGAAAAAAAGATGAACTACATTAAATAACACACTTCTTTGGCTATTTTACCTAAACTTATGTTTATACTTTTATACTTTTAATCAGATTGTCTGCCTTCCAAGTTGCATTCATGGGTTGAAACTTGCTCTCTGCTTCTCTACAAGGCATTGGTCCTGAAGCACTACAAAATAACATGCAAACACATGGTGACATCATATTTACTGTACTTCAAAAGACTATTGATGTTGAACCAATGTTACTTTAAATTAATACATATATCTCTGATCATTTTAACTTCCACACAAATAAAAAAAATGGCAAATTCATTTAGAATGAACTGGACAGGTGGCAATAAAAATGTCCTCTTAGTCCAAAGAAACCACCTGCTTTCAGTAACCACATTGATGATCTCATTCAAACAGTATAAAAAAAATCTCATCTAACACACGAGGTTACAAAAACAATGTCATCTTTAAAGAAATCAAATCAAAACAGTAGATGCATAATTATATATATATATATATATATATATATTACTATTTCTAAATTATTTTCACATTTTACACACACACGTATATCCTGTATATGTAAAGCAATATGATTAACTAAATTAAATATAGCTTTATTAGATAATCATTTTTATAACATTACTTGTAGGTGCTGTTTTTTTATGTCAAAAATCTTGTAACAGCCTGTTTTTATTGTTGTTTAAAAAAAATCGAACTATTAAGTTACAAAAATAACTATTAAACAAGAGCATGTCATGTTTTTGGACTGGAATAGTAATTAGAACTATTGAAGTTGTGTAAGGGACATATTATTGCGGTTGTGTGTACTTCAAGTCACTAGGAGTAACGGCAGAGCAGTTTAACACATTTAATACACACAATTCTGAAATCACATTACACTCAAACACTACGCCAATGAGAACAGACGAAAACTGACAGACACAGAGCAACCCCACACAGCACCACACAGCAGAACAACTAAAATAAGAGCAACAGAAGGAACTATAAAACAGGAACAACAAAACAGCCAAAATATTGACCCCCCCCAAATCATGCCAACCAAGCAATAACAGAGCAGATCATTCTTTATCTGAGAGGTTTGTACTTCAGAAAGGTTACAGGATGAACCACTGCCAGGTAACGCTCAACACAGATCAGACACTGAAACAGAGGATGAGCAGTCATGGCAAGTCCTTCCAAAAAACAAATATAGTTATTATCATACAACTATTATAAACTATAAAAATTATAGTGACATTTAGATGAAACCCTGATATATTAAGTGACATCATTCTTGCTTTAAATAAACAAACAAACGCACACACACACACACACACACACACACAACTTAAGTGAGCACGTGTGAACAACACTACCAGTAAAAATAAATAATAATAATAAGTACATAAATAATAACAATAATTCATATTAATAATAATAATAAGATCTAAACAAAATAGAATAGTTTTAGCTACTTGTTAGTAAGTTGCAGTAATTGCATTTTTAGTAGGCAAGTTTGCAGTTTGCTTGTTTGCATGCTCGCTTCAAAAATACTGTGAAAACACATTTTATTGCAGACAAATTTGTATAAAAATTGCAGCTTACAAAACAAAATTATTTGCTTAGTGAAACAAGAAAGCTGAAGGATGTGTATTTTAAGTGTTGTTTTCAAGAAATAATTTAAGTACATTAAACCCTAGACCAAACCTAGAGAAAGAGAAGAGGTGTTTGTGCTGACAACTTGTTTACAACAAATAAAATAATAAAAGGAGTTTATAAGATAATCATTGACATGTCAGTTATTAGAATTAGATAAAACACTCTTCTCTTCATGTTGTTTCCCTCCCCTCTCTCTCTCTGACTGCTTCAGAGCTTTGAGAACAGGTAAACAGCAGAACAACTGAATGGATAGAAAGACTATAAACTGTGCTGATTGATTTTCTGATGGGTAAGTGCTGATTTGTGCAAAAAAGTTTTTTTTTTTTTAATTAGCCAATTCAATGAGTCATTTATTTGAAGATCAAATTACAGCTGCACATAAATATAAATAAAAAAACTGGGCGAATCCTCATTTCATTCTCAATATCACTCTTATCAACTCAGTATCCTTGTTTACAAATTAACTAATGTTACTGGTGTATTCTGGTACAGCCAACCTGATCTCACAGCAATTTGTACATATTTTACGAGGTGGCTATTTTATGCAAATTTGTACAACCTCACTCGTAAGGAAAAAAAAAACCTTTTAAATCTAAGTTTCATGGAAAGTACAATTTTCAGATAAAAAAAAGAAAGAAAGAACAATCATTTAAAGAAAACAAAAGCAAGCAGGTGCAAAAGCTGACAGTATTAGTAGCAGATTTTAAGTAGAACAGAAACAAGAAAGTTTCCCAGCACGGTGCAGATACAGAATAGGCTGCACAAAGCCACCCAAAATAAAACAAATAAAACTAATAGGATAAGCAACTGAAACTTCTTGTTGTGTTAGTATATAGAGAATTCCTGTGACAATAAAAGGGGCATATATGATTACCATTGTCACAGTAGTTATGAGAATAAGATAAAACGCTTTTCTCTTCATGTGATTTTCCTCCTCTTTCTCTCTCGCTCTCTCTCCTGGTCCTGACTGCTTCAGAGCTCTGAGAACAGCCACACAGCAAAATAACTGGATGGATAGAAAGACTAGAAACTGCAGCAGGAAAAACCATGTAAACGCATACATTTTGTGTGTGAGAAAACTGATCATGCAAAACACACTGGAACCAAGTCCAATTGGCCACACAAAAACAGAACAGATCACTCTATATCTGAGAGGTTTGTACTTCAGAAAGGTCACAGGATGAACCACTGCCAGGTAACGCTCAACACAGATCAGACACTGAAACAGTGGACGAACAGTGATGGCTAGGCCGAGTGAAAAGTTCTGCACTGAAACAAGACTTGGAAACATCTGTGACAGTAGAAAGGTCAAAGCAGAGAGAGAGAAAACGATCTCACAAACATTGAGATTGAAGTTGAAGAACTCTGATGCAACTCCATTGTTTCCCCTGATAATAAGCCAAATAACATAGGAGTATACAGGAACACCAGTCAGTAGATTAAAGCATAGGATAACAATCCGGAAACCATCCTGTGATGAAACCTCATGAGTTGTGAGGTTGGTGGAAAGATGGACCTCATGTGAAGAGATGTTCCCAATGGAGTCATTCATCTGTTCACAAGTGCACGAGAAACAAAATAAAGGCATTCATGCATTTGTGGAATTGCAATGTAAGGGTGACAGAAATTTTGTAAAGTTTATAATCAGTGTTCATTAACCATAGCTATAAAAATAGAGTAAAATAAAATATAGAGTAAATGCAGAGTACCACAAAAAACATCTTATGTGTTGAAAATCTGAATGAAAATCTAACATTTTGTCATACCATCATACTGATTTCTCCACTTTTTTGTAGTTTCCAGATATTTTTTTCCAGAATCTTGGGATTTCGGCACAACCACAAAGTTGTTAATATATAATTTAGGCAGAAATGAATTAAAAGTTAAAAGATTGAATGCCTTTATGGATTAACATCAATCTCTCTACTGACATGCTACACTGTCACAAGGATATATGTGCTTGGTATAATACCGCACATTACATAAAATACCCGGCATTTAAATATTTAATATGGGAAACATAAGTAACATTAGAATGTTTGAACAGAGAAAAATGTGAAAAATTTACATTTGAAAGCTTGTACATCAATGCAAATCTATATGGGATATGATACACACAAATTAAATCATGGTCGTCACAAGTTTGTGATCTGATGCTTTAATGAGTGGTGCATTACCAAAGAGAAGAACATAATGTATTTACAAAT
>JAUMHI010000024.1:608022-622156 GCA_032359435.1 Enteromius unitaeniatus
CTAGCCAGTTTCCAGACCTAAATCCAATTGAAAATCTTTGGAGGGAGCTGAAACTCTGTGTTGCTCAGCGACAGCCCTGTAACCTGACAGATCTAGAGAAGATCTGTATGGAGGAATGGGCCAAAATCCCTCCTGCAGTGTGTGAAAACCTGGTGAAGAACTACAGGAACTGTTTGACCTCTGTAATTGTTAACAAAGGCTTCTGTACCAAATATTAAACTTTGACTCAAGTGATCAAATACTTATTTGACACAGTAATTCCCAAATAAATTGTTAAAAAAAATCACACAATGTGATTTCCAGATTTTCCTTTTTAGATTCTGTCTCTCACAGTGGAAATGCCCCTATGCTGAAAAATGTAGACCCCTCCATGATTTCTAAGTAAGAGAACTTACAAATACTTACTGACCTGGTCAGTCATCTGTATGTCCATATCTGATCTTGTTTACTTGTCTGTCTAGAGTCTGGTAATTGTTTGTTTGAATGAGCATGTCTGCCGTCTCTGGAAACACTTGCACATTCAGTGACGCCTGACATAAACCTTCGCTGCCTCACTCAGCAAGGACAAGGAAGCAGTGTTTGTTTTGCTAGATTGTTTGTTTGCAGAAATAGGAATGCATGTGAATTATTAAAAATAATAGCATGAATTAATGAATGGATTATATTAAAGTCTTCGACATGAAATGATGATACAATCAACCCCAATGGACAAATAATGGTTTTTAATGTAAAAGTTATTCTCCCTAAAACTATTTAGATCCATCTCGCTTCCACCTTGTTTCGTTTTTTTTGTGCTTTATGCTATTTTCGCCTCCTAAATGAACTCTTACAAGATTTCAGTGATTGTCTCATCCCAGAATGCACACACATAATGAAAATGAGCGTTGTAAAACTGGGTAATATTGGATCTTATGGAGCCTAATGGGAAGTAAAATTGAGATTATCTTGATTGTAATGACTCAGCTGATGGTTTAACTCAAGTATCATCGATATCAATATATTACGTACTGATTTGGCTTCTTTTTGTTTACTTTTTCCCACCTCAGACCTAGTTAGGACCCCTCAGAGAGTTTTAACCTTTACTGATTTAACTTTAATTATCCTGGAGTGGAAGCGTAATCAAACTTTATTTCATTAGCGATGGCATTTTTAGGCTCACAGCACTTGCTTTTATGTTTGTTTTGTGTAATCATGTTAGAATAACCACTTCATGTTGTTATTTCCATTTTATACTCTATTTAAAAGTGAAATATCATACTTTGTATAATGTATAAAAAGCTAGCCCGAGGGCCGTATGTAGGCGTTATTTTCCGTGACTCCACCCACATTCAGACATTGACCAATGGAATAAGGTTATAGAGCAGCTCGGCACGCCCTCTCCTGAGTTCATGAAGAAACTGCAGCCAACAGTTCGAAACTATGTGGAGAACAGGCCAAAATACGCTGGCCTGACCTTCCTCAAACTCTTCCCTGATTGCCTCTTCCCTGCAGACTCGGAGCACAACAAACTCAAAGGTAAGCGAGAGTTTGCACACTTTAAGCATGTTGCAGTTGTCAAGTACTAGTGTTGTGTGTGTAGCTTGAATTTGAGGTCACAGTATTATGTGTGTGTGGGTGGAATGTGATAAAAAACTGAAAATAAAATAAATTAAAAATAAATAAATTAAATAAAATAATGCATTACATTTTACCATTAGAATTTCCTCCAAAATCAAAAAATAACATTTAAATAAATATTCTAATGTAATATAAATAAATATAAATATATTAGAATAAATATCAAATAATATTGAAATAATAAATATTAATAATTATTATTAGTGCTGTAAAACAATTAATTGCGATTAATAATATTAAATAATTAAATAATATTATGTCTATACATGATATATGTGTGAGTACTGTGTATATTTATTATGTATGTTTATATTTTTTATTATGTATGTTTATATGTTTATATATTTATTATGCATGTTTATATTTATGTTATATTTGTATTAAATATATTTACATATATAAAAATATATGGATATAAATAATATACATCTAAATATATGTGAATATTTTCAAAATATATATTATATTTGTGTGTATTTGTATATAAATGATAAATATTTCTAATATTGTGTTTTAATATATAAACAAAAACTTATTTGGGATGTGATTAACCACGATTAATCGATTGATAGCACTAACACATTGTAAGATTTTATAGACTAATATATTTTGTGTAAAGACTTATTTTGATGATCATCAGAATTTCCTTCATTCTTAATAACTTATTGTAATATTAAAAAGATATTTTAGTATGGGAAAAAAATGTATTATAGAATACAATTACAAGCCATTTCCTTGTAAGATTAACTCTGAAATACTGGCATGATCATTTAAAAAAAACAATCAGATGAGGTGAACACTAATACATTCAGTTCTTTGTTATTTGCCTGGTTTGTCTGCATGAATCAGACAGCAATTTCCTTCCCATCTGCGAAATTGAGAGACGTTTCATAAATTGTGCTCAGAGCTGTAGTTGTTCTTCAGGGGAAAGCAGAGGAAAATCATGAGCTTTTGAAATGAAAATTGCGTGGTGGAGTTTATTCTCAGTGAACAGACATCACAAGCAGATGCTGAACATTTTACAGTCTGGGAAACAAAGAAGGATATAAAACAGTGCTGATTAGATTCTGTGCTGTGCAACACATTCTCAAACCCTGTTTAGAGGTGGGTAGGTTTAGGGTAGGGGTGGGCTTTGGTAATTAATATATATAATAAATTTATATATGCATGCAAACCATTACATTAAGCACAACAATTGAAAACAATAGAGGACTCCTCACAGCGAAAAGTGACTAAAGAGGGGTACCTTAATCTGACGCAAAAGGGTCTTGACCAAGCGCCAAAATGTGAAGAGTTGGAGTGAGACTGTGTTGCTCTGTTGGTATGACTGTAACCTGGCTGGGTGATATAAGACGGATATGAGTGTGATTGTGCAGCTGGACCCCTGCCATCAGAGAGACACATGTACATTGCACACTTTAAATGACTTGCTCATTCAACACTTATTTTATTTATTATTTGTCATTTTATTTATTTCAATTTATGTCATTACGTTGTTTTTATGTTATTTTTGTGCATTTTCTTTCTTTCTTTAATTAATTAATTATTTTTACTATTTATGATATCAGTTTGCATTCGTTTTATTTTATTTGTCATTTCTAATTTTTATATTTAATTGCATTTTAATTTTCAATTTAATTTTGTGACTATTTTTGATGTTAGGTTGCGTTTCAGTTTGATGTAATTTAATTTCAATTATATTTTATTATTTTATCTAATTTAATCTAGTATATATTATTTTTATTATCTTATTATTTCCTTGTTGTTTCGTTGTTTTATGTTTGTAAATTTTACTGTTTTTTTTACTGTTTTTGATTAGCAGTTTTACTTAGACCTAGCCAATGTAAATGTACAGTTTCTGTTTATCATACATGTTCAAGTGACAAATTGATATTGCAAAGCAGAGAGGGGGAGCGAGTCAGAGAGAGAGAGAGAGACAGCTTTACAGATCCACAGGAACTGTTGTCGGCCATTTTGAAGCGGTCCAGCCGGTGGCAGAAAGGGAGAGATGGGATGATGCTGCAAGAGGAGAGAGAGAAAGGGCCTGACTTTACTCTGCTATTTATAGAGAAGGAATCAGAGAGTGTACAGAGGTGGAGAGAAAGAGAGGACAGGAGAGGTGAGAGCACGAGGCATGTTTTCAGTGCCCTTGCAAAGAAACAGGATGAAACGTGAAGATTTTGTCTTATTTCTGAGATGTTTGGACTGAATTCTTCAAACATCTGAAACAAGCCTTGGTGAGCACAAGATACTTATTTTAAATAAGTATCTACTGTATATATATATGCAGAGCTAGTTTGCAAAAATAGCATTACAGTTTATCTAAATCAAATCGCAGTTGGGTTAAAAAAAAAACAAAAAAAAACAACTTGACAAAATATTAAAAAGCTATATATGAAAACATAATAATTAATTTATAATTAATTAATAATCCAAAAGCTGGAGTGTTGTGTGAAAATTATTTTAGAATTACTTTATTATATATATAATTATTTATAATAGCTTTTAATAATTACAATTAGTTTAAGTAGCCTTTAAAAAAATGCTACATTCTCTGTTCTGTAAAATGCCTTCATTTATCTGATGTAAACAGGTCTGTTGTGATGTGTTTTACAGCTAGTCAGGCCAGAGACCTTTTGTCTAAGATGCTGATCATTGATCCCGCAAAGCGGATATCAGTGGACGAGGCCCTGCAGCACCCCTACATCAACGTGTGGTATGACCCGGCCGAGGTGGAGGCAGTGAGTATCTGTCTGTGGCCATCTGTCACCCTCAGCTGTGTCCACTCTACTGCTAGCTCATTACAGACCGGCCACCGCATGCCTTTTATGTACTGTGGCCAATCATGATATCCTCCATCATTCACAAATGATTAAATATGTGCGAGGAAAAGAAATGTTCTTATGCAATACACAGCAATATAAATAACTAGCAATCAATATGACATACTGCAGGTGTAAGGCTTGTTTACACCAAGTCTGAATTTTCAGGGGATAGAAAATGATAGAAATATATATTTTTTATAAAATATTTTTGTTTAATTAGTTAAATGTATGTTTAATTTCATATAAAATCTATAAAAATACAAAAGAAATATATTTTTAAAATAAATATGTAATTTTTGTTTAATTGTTTATTTCTATTTATTTATTTACCTGCTTTAATTTACATATGCATTAAATAATTATACATTTTAATATTCATAAAAGATTATGTATTAAAATCACATTAGGCTACACCAATATATATATATACATAATTTTTTTTTTTTTTTTAATAATTTTTTGCATTCATTGACTAAATTTCATAATTTAATTAATTTAATTTGCACAATACATATTTTGTATTGTTTATTATTTATTAGTCTGAATGTTTTGTTTTTTCCTACATTTATTCAGATCAAAATATAAATTTTTATTTAATGCACACAATAAAATCTTGCATTATTTTTAGAATATTGTGAATTAAACTCACCTTATTTCATAGTTTATTATTATTTTTGTTATTATTATTTCATTTTTTAAGCTGGATGCATCTGAAACAAGTCTGAAATATCTAACTTTTTATTTTTATTTTTGTTTGTATTTTACAAAAATATATTTATCTCATTTTATTCATTATTTTTGAAGGGTTTTTTGTGGTGAAACATTAATTCAATCTAAAACTATTTTAGCAATTTTATTCAAATAACTAATTTTTATTATCAGACTTGAATGATTGATGCAATTATTATATTATATTATATTCAACATTTTTAAATCATTATCTAGGTTTATGTTGCATTTGTTGAGTTTGTAAATGTTTGTGGTTGATTCTGGGGACCTTCATCAGTTTGAGAGGACATAAGAAAGGAGTAAAATAACAGAAAGTTGTCCTGTTCTTTGATGAAGTAAACATTTGCCTCGGCTTCTATTCACACGTCCCCTTTTGACAAACAGCTTGTTCTTGTCTAAAGTTTGTGTCTGTTATTTTTCAAAGGGGTTTCAAGGACGCAACAAGTCTGCTTTTCTTGTTCTAGAAAGTACAGAACACAAAGTACTGAACTACAGAGACAAAAAAACCAGCTCACATTTATTGTCTGTAAATATGTGTATAGCTGTTAGCAGATGTCATTTTATGTGAACATACACTTTTCTGTTGACCCAAATATGAAACGCAAATACTGATCTGATAGGAAATCTGACATTCAACAGCAAATAGTTTTGTTTTAATAACCCATGAGCATCGTTATGATTAGTGTGATTCTTTTCTCCTTCTCTCTGGTGTTTCTCTTTCTCTGATGAAGGCCAGGAATCAGCAGATATCTATGGTAAATAAAGACCATTCCACACTTTAGGAAACCTCCTCATTTCAAATCACTCACACACCAATCTCCTTGTAACACACACTGACGTCTAGAACTCAAAAACAGACAAAGATTTTCCCTGAAATTATGTGTGTTTGTGTGTGTTTGTATTGTGTACTAATCTTGTAGAATATATGAAAGGAGTAATGTGGTTCATTTCTGTATTCAAATAACATTTGGAGGCAATAGAATAGAATAGAATAGAATTCTGAGGAGGTTTAAAGTTTAAGGCACTATAAAACCTGGGAACCCAAACTATAATCAAAACATAAATTATTATTTTTTATGATTATGTATAATACCATAACAATATATGAATAAAAATATCACGTATAATCATATCGAACAAATCAGCAGAATCACTTACTCACTTTTAGATAGATTTACTCAGTGTAGAACTGTAAGCGATTAATCGCATAGAAGTTTTTGTTTATATAATATTTCTGTGCATATTTATGTATATATAAAGATACATATACACGGCATATACTTTGTTATCATTTATATACGTTCTGTATTTACAATAAATTATAAAGTATATAAAATACAATGAATTATATAATAAATATATTTTATATATGAACATAACATTTTCTTATATATATATATACATACATAATAAATAAACACAGTACACACACATATGATGTAAACAAAAATATTTTGAATGCGATTAATAGCAATTAATCATTTAAAAGCACTAACTTTTAAGGCAGTAAAAATAACTCACCTGTGTGTTTTGTGAAATTCAATATACTTCAAATTAATCTTGCAGATTCATTGTGCGTTAAGGAACCCCGGTTTCCATAATACTCCATTCAGTGCCATTTAATCTCTCTTTTTGTTTACTCTTAGTCTCTCTGGCTTGTTACAAAACCTAGTGAGCTGCATATATAGACAATATTTTTTAATCAAGCACAGAATTTGTTCAGTTTTAACACTTGAGATGCTGCTGAGGTTTAATTTGATAGTGTCCATGATGGCCCAAAAATGCAGTCTAGTTAGGCTGCTCACTAGGTTCTGAGGTGCAGCCTGTGTTTCACACATCTTCGTCTTAGTCCAAAACCTTACAGCGGAATATTCTCCACTTTTTTTTGTCCTACTAATGGTGGTGTTTGGTCCTTATTTACTAAGTTCTTACTGTTGAACATGTCAGCTGCATGTGCAAGCGGTGGTAACACTTTACATTACAGTGTTTATGTGAAAATATGATTCGTTATGAAAACAATCATTGCAATTTACTATAATGTAAGGCACTATAAAACCTGGGAACCCAAACTATAATCAAAACATAAATTCTTATTTTTTATGATTGCAATATGAATGAACACTGTAATGTAAGATATTAACCCAGATATTTTAACATTACAAGTCTGGCCCTCATATGTAGTGCTGTGTTCTGATCATGATTTATGCAAGATGAAAAGCATTGCATCAAATAAATGAGTTTACAGGAGCAAATTTTTAAGTACTTTATACTGCCTGATGTATAATGTATGGAAGCCCGTTTCTGCCATGGAATGAAAATGTTAAAAAACAATTAACTTTGATGTTTTTTTTTTATCTTTTCAAGCTTTCTTCCTTTGCAATTATGATTTTATATTTCTCAGTCATGCCTACTTTTTTTTGCAATTCGGAGAAAAAAAATCAATTAAGAGATTTTTGCAGAATTGTCAGATAAAATGTCACAATTATGTTTTTTAATTTGTTTTATTCCATAGTGGAAACAAAAAAATATCTGAGATGTAAACTGAGGGGAAAAGTTAGAATTGTGAGATATAAATCCCTTCATCGTAGAACTGCAAGTTGAGTGTATTGACTTTATTTTTTTTAGAATTGCAAGGTTATATATTGCAGCTCTCAGAGAATAAAGTTCTGAACTGAGCTGATCTAAAAACGAAAATCTTTTTTTAATTCAGTATTGGAAACAGGCTTTCATAATAAAGCATGTATGTATAATAGTAAGATGATTGTATTTATGATTAAGGACCAGCAATGATATGTTTAAAACATGTTTATCTAGAACACGTTATGATGGGTAACGATTGAATATGTTTCTCTCTCTCTCTCTCTTTTCTGTCTCAGCCTCCTCCACAGATCTATGATAAACAGCTAGATGAGAGGGAACACTCGATTGATGAATGGAAAGGTAGGCCTTCGTTCTGTCATGATATAACTCACAGCCCACAGACAGACGGAGAGATGAAGTTGTAAATCATTCACACAATTGTTTTTCATGGTGGCCACTTTCCATTGACTTCTGTTGTTACTCAGATACTAAGCTATTTATACTCATGCTATAGTGTCTACCCTCAGATGCTAAAACTAGCCCTCAAATAAACCTTTTTGCATACTAACGTCTAAAATTAAAACTTGATTTACTATATTTTATCTCCCTTTGTTATGTTGTTTTGGTAGTATTTCTATAATATTGCAGTACTGTTTAATATACATAATATATGAATACTACATTCATATGCATTTATTTTAATTTATTACAAGTTTGGTCTTTTTTATCTGTTCTTTTTTTTTTAGGTTACTGTATATTTTTGCATCTAGATGTTCATACGTGTGTGTGTGTGTGTGTGTGTGTGTGTTTTATATATAAAGTATGTATGCAAACACACACACATTTAATATATTTAATATTATATTTTCAAATTCAACTTATTTCATTTCAGATTTTTTTTGTAACGCCTGAAAGAAAAGAAACCTTTTACAATTTTCAGAATTAAAAAAGGATTGAATTTAAATATTTGAATAGTATATAAATATAATAACAAAAAACTACATTTTGTCATCATGACAAAATCTACTAGTCAAATAATTTGTAAGTTTTAATAGTGCTCAAATGATTCATTGTGAATAATGAAAGTTTTTGTTTATGAAATGTACATTTATTATGTATTTATTATGCATAAATAAATACACACAGATACAATATATATTTAAATTATTTATTTTTTATTTTTACATGTATTTATGTGTTTCTATTTATATAATTTATATTATATATACATATATTTAATATAAAAATATAACATATTTTTACATGTATTTATGTGTTTCTATTTATATAATTTATATTATATATAAATATATTTAATATGAAAATATAACATATTTTTCCTAAATACAGTATATACAGTGTATATATATATATAACATGTATTTGTGTGTATAATAAATATACACAGTACATATATAATCTAAACAAAAAGTTTTATTTTGGATACAATGAATCATTTGGTAGCACTAGTTTTTAATGAACGCAAGTAATTCTCTTAAAGTAAAGATCTAAATGTGCTCTTTCTCTCTGTCTCTGTGGCTCAGAGCTCATCTATAAAGAGGTGATGAACTTCGAGGAGAGAACAAAGAATGGTGTGGTGAAGGGACAGCCCTCTCCCTCAGGTACTCTCTGTGCATAAGCTATGCTTCTGTAAGTCAATTTAAAGTGATTTCAGCTGTTTATAAGAAACCCTCCCATTGTGACTGCTCCATTTGTCCCTGTCCCCCTCTCATCTCGTCCGTGTGACTCAAACAGAGCACGTCCTGAGTGTGACCACGTGCTAGTTGTTCAATCTGTAATTGACAATGTTGTTGTCTGTTGTGGTCTTTGCTGAAGTTAAAAAGGTGCTGTAAGCGATTTAACCCAATACTTTCTGATAAAGACATTCCAGCTAAACTGATTAAAGGCCTTATGATTGGATAAAAAAGTTTGGGGCGCTCCAAGAGAACTTTCAGTTTGTCAGATTTGTGGTATATACCAAATAATAATCATTTAAAAAAGGCGCTTACAGCATCTTTAGGAAAATTACTTTATTACACTATATATATATATATATATATTTTTTTTCACTTATAGAATTACAACAGATCTTTCACAAAGCCCTGCCCTTAAAAAATGTTAACAACCAATGCTGTTTATTAGCTGTTGCCATCCATTTTCTCAAACAAAATATTAAACTGCAATTCCAAATCTGTTCAGAGTTTCTCCCTCTCTTTTCTTTAATTTAAAAGAAAATATCCCAAAAAGATATTTTAAAATATTTTTTTTGTGAAAATCAGTTTTGAAATTTACTTTATTTATTACTACATAACTTTCTGTTTGTTTATTTATTTTCTGCCCTTTTTAATGTGTTGGTCTGTAATTTCAATTCCTTTCTTTTCTTTTTCTTTCTTTCTTTCTTTCTTTCTTTCTTTCTTCAGTTTGAAGGAAAATATCCCAAAAATATATTGAAATGCTAGAATATTTTTTTCTTTCTTTCTTTCTTTATTTGTTTGTTTGTTTATTTTAAGTTGATTCTCTGCAAAAATATGTAAAATTCTCTGTAAAATCTCTGCCCTTTTTAGTGTTAGTCTGTAATTTAACTTTCCTTTTCTTTCTTTCTTTCTTTCTTTCTTTTTTTCTTTAATATGAAGGAAAATATCCAAAAATATAATAAAATTATATATATATATATATATATATATAAAAAAATCAGTTTAAAGCTTTAATAAATTTTTACTTTATTTATTTATTTATTTATTAGTTTGTTTCTGTGAAATTAAAGATAAAATTGCTTTGCAGTGTCGCAATTTACTTTTTGCACATATTTTTGCCATCTAGTTTTTTACCAGCACATATGTTTTACAAGTTTGCAAGAATAACCAAGAGGGCAGAGCTTAGTGAAGGGTACTTTTTTGTGTTTTTCTTTCTTTCCTTTTGCACCATAATTTAAATAAATATGTACACAGCAATGTAAAAAAATCCAATGAATGGTGTTTATACAAAAAAAAAAAAAAAACATGAATTCTTGAGTTTAGAACTAATATGTTGGGAATGACATGTCAGTGTTTAAATATGTATTTGTGATTTTATTATGTATTGTATTGCATTGCATATTTGCCTCTCTATATGTATACATGTTTCATAATTAAGGTTGGAGTCCATGATGTCCAATCATTTTATATTTAGTCTGAAATATTTGTAGGATCTAGGTTACTTTGAGGTTTGAGGGATGTTGAGTTGCAGTGTGTGTGTTTGACCTGTAGAGGGCACATGTGTGTTTGTGTTAGTGCGGCGTTGCATGCCTGCAGTCCTGCAGCACTCAGAAGGTGACTGACACCAGCTGCAGAGCTTCCTGTTTGTAATCATCCTATTTCCTTTTTAACATCTAAAAGTACTACGAACAATCTGTTGGTTTCTAGCTGCTTGTGTTTTTTTTCTTTTTTTATATATTGCTGGGGTGTTTGTATTTTTTGCTTGTGTTGTCCATCCTTTTCTGGCCTCATTTTCTCTCTCTCTCTCTCTCTCTCTCTCTTGCAGTCGGTCTCTCAGCTTTTGTAATTAAGTGCTTGTGCTGAGGAAAGCAGTCGCAATGCAGCTCTGGTATTTCACAGCAGTGTGTTGAATCGTCACATATTCAGTTTGATTTTCACAAACACACATACATCAGTTTAAAACAGCTTTACAAATTGTAATCTTTAGTGAGTGTGTTTTATGGGAAATATTAGATTTGTAGTTTTCTGGCAGCTACAGAGCAAATATGAAAATATTAAACGTACATTAATCAGATGACTACAGTAGATGTCCCGCAGCAGCAGTGGGGGGGTTGTTGATGTGGCGTCCCGTACTAAACAGTGATTCAGTGTGTTTAGTTAAACCCGGAGAACTGGGCTGGGGTTAAAATCAATGGCGGTTATAAATCCTCGTTCCCTTCCTGTTTTATTAAGGAGCTGGGAGCCTGAGATGCTGCACTGTATGAAGCTTCATCCTGCAGCATAGGTGGGAGATTTATGGAGGGATGCTGGAGGTGTCCTTTGTGGGGGATGACTGGAGGATTCTGTTAAGTGAGAGAAGAGCGATGTTGCTGAAAGTCTATTTTTCCACTTGAGTGGTCACTGAAATCATATGTATGGGATATACATGATGCTGTTTGTGCTGAGGGGAATTGTGGGTAAGGACAAAACAGGGCAATTTGACAAAAGGGGCTGAAGGGCAGAGTTTCTGAAAGAGTAACAGAGGAAATGGGTGTTAGAGACTTATCTATTCAAGCTGCTCTTGCTAAAACATCCAGTACAAGCCGGTTTAGTTTGATTAATAAGATCGCCCAGACTGACCAGCTGAAACGCTTCCAAAACCTCTGTTCAAAAACTGCAAACACCAAACTAGTTTAGGCCAACTTAACTAGGCCAGCTTTTTTTCTTCTTCTTCTTCTTGTTCTTTTTGTTTTTCTTTTTGTGGTTGTCAGGCTGCGTGTGGTGAAGCACGGAGACAGACTCGGATGAACTGAAATAACAAGCCTTTTAATGTTCCATAAAGTAACTGGGCAGATAGCACAAGTAAACACACACTGCAACATTAAGACATTAAAGACGGGCTTTTAAACAGGAAAAGACACTTAGGGAGAACTGAGAACAGGTGAGGAGCACAGGTGGAGCGGGGAAACTAATTAACTGAACAAGAACAGGAACAAGACCAAATAAGGAAACACAGAAAGAAAGAAAACGAAACAAAAACAGTGACAGACTGCATTACAGTAGTACATACAGTACAAACACATACAGCAGTGGTTCCCAAAGGGGGGGTCGCGAAAGGATTTCCAAGAAATTACTTTTTTTTAACTATTATAAATAACATATTTTATCTATAACTAACAAAAGATAAAAAATAGTAGTTAATAGTTAAATTTAAAAAACAAACATGCAAATTCAAAAGCCATCAGCCTTATTTCTATCCGTTTTGTCAAGACCCCTAAGATGATTACGACAGATTAATCAAAAGCGTCAGTAGCAGCAGATCAATATATATATATATATATATATACATTTTAGTTTATTTCATTTAATATTAAATAGTATTTTAATATTTAACATGCACTACCATTTGGGCTCTGTAAGATTTAAGTAATAAAGTAGTAAATTCAGCAATTATTCAGTTTTATTCAACATGGACGCATTAAATCAAAATATATTCAAAAATATAAGAAAACATTTAAAACTTGATATGAATCAAAAATGTTTCTTAAGAAAAAAAATCAGCACAATAAAATGTTTTGGGTAGGATCATGTAACACTGAAGACTGGAGTAATGATGCTGTATATTCATGTGCATCACAGAAATAAATTACATTTTAAAATATATTAATATAGAAAGAAGATTATAAGATTAAAATGATAACAATATTTCATAATATTACTTAATTTTTTTTTTTTTTATTGAATAAATGCAATCTTGGTGAGAAGAAAACAGAAGGCTGGACAGGGTAAATAGGTTTTTGTCATCATCTAGAATATTGCTGTGATGTGATGTGTAACTAGCGATCATATTTTGCTGGTCTGGCACATTTCTATAGAGAGAAAGGGAGAGAGTAAAACAGACAGCAACCATAAAGCTGACAGCGATAAAAAGCCCTTGCTGAGCCAATGTCACCCACCCTCTTCATTTTTTCTTCTCATTTTAAAGGGTAGCTTCTGCTTTCATCATTTATCATATTGCCCCCCCCCACCCACCCCCACTGCAGTCATGTTCCAAAATTGCATGTTTGAAATGTTAATCTCAAATGAGAATGTGGGCAGTGTACTATAAAGTTATTATAAATCATGTTCACAGCATTGAATGGGTATTAAAGAGCTGCCTTCTATTAAAACGCAAGATGTAGGCTGTCAGTCAAGTAAATTAGCTTGTAATGTTATCGTAGGAAGCCGTTTAAAGGGTTATTTGCGTTTGATTTTTATCAAAAGCAATCTCCTTGTGGGTTATTGGATTGGGCAGAGCTCCTGTTCAAACAGACTCTGTAAAGGATTTGAGGTTTTCTGGGTTGTGGATTTATAGAGCAGTCAGAGCAACTCTCAAACCTGATGATGAAAAATAGGGACAATTTGTCCTTTTTATAGGAGCCTTTATTTATGACTTCATGTAGAGCATTAGCTACACCTAGTGGTATGCTTAATGTTTTAGTTTTTTTTATAAAGGCATCTATCTATCTATATATAGTTATTAGATATAAAAAATTATAATGTAAGGTATAAGCTACAAGGCAATATTTTACACTCATATTTAAATATTGAAATTTAAATAATATTGTAATGCTTATATATATATATATATATATGTGTGTGTGTGTGTGTGTGTCGAAATACTATCGTACCTTAATATTAAGTATCTATATATTTTATATATATTCTCTA
>JAUMHI010000024.1:622256-643115 GCA_032359435.1 Enteromius unitaeniatus
TGTGTGTGTGTGTGTGTGTGTCGAAATACTATCGTACCTTAATATTAAGTATCTATATATTTTATATATATTCTCTATATATAATAAATACAAATCCATATATATATATATATACACACACAAAATTTTTCTTCAGCAAAAAATATATGGTATATTTGTTTAGTCACATTGTGTTCTTAGGGTTTAAGCGTGATTTGTGGACTTTTGTATAAATGGCTTATAATAAATGACTCAACATCCTACAATATAACCTTATATTCAAACCCAGTCCATGGACTCCACTCTTAAACAAGCCACTTTCATCCCTGTGGGATATTTGTTTAATATATGGATTTATTTAATATATGAACATCTGCTTGCATGTCTTCGCCCTGTAGAGGGCGCTGTGGCTGTGCTTCTTTTTTTCGTTGTAACCGTTTTTCCCCCGTTACTTCCCTTAGCGCAGGTGCAGCCGTGAACAGCAGCGAGAGCCTCCCCCCCTCCTCCTCCGTCAATGACATCTCCTCCATGTCCACCGACCAGACCCTGGCCTCTGACACCGACAGCAGCCTGGAGACCTCCGCCGGACCGCTGGGGTGCTGCAGGTGACTAACCGCCTGCCTGCGCAACCCCATGTTCTTCAGAAGGTGAACAGCACCCGCCAACCCCAACCAGAAATCCACAAACCTCGAAAACATGTAATTACGAAATAAAAAAAGAAAAAAAAACGATTTAATATATAAGTATAAAATAATGTATCACGCGTAAATGACGACAAAGTATGCGTTTTCATTCAAAGAAACGTCTGGATATGTATATTTATGAATCTTCACTAGTTGCTTTGCTTTAAATTCCCCTCATATGGCATCCAAAAAAAAATCTTTCGAAAAAGAATCTATGTAAAGTGTACATTGACTGGCTGATATCTAAAACCTTGCGATTTCTGTGCTTCACTCGATGTGGCAGGGTGGGCTTTTGTTTTAACGAGCACCGATCAACCCTTGTTTTCTGTGATGGTTTTTTGCTTGCTCCGAATGTTTTCGGACGGGCCGGTGTGTCTGTGTGCGATAAAATAACATGTACAACGGCGCCCCCTATCTTTTGTATATATGTAATTGTGTACAGTTGTGAGGCGTTCTCAGAGTGGGACTGACGGCCAGTAGAGGGAGTATTTGCACACCTTGCCACATCCCAGCTAACCACCCGTTTCCCTTTGCCTGTAGTCTTGCATGGTCAGAGATAAAAGTATCTAAGCTAATTATACATATACAAATATAGAGAACCGTGTTTATATAACATTTAAGGGTGAGTGTGTGCATTTCTGTCGCTCGGCAGGAAGTGAGGCTGCTTTAAAGGAAGCCATTGAGGGGTACAAGCACTGTCGCTGTCATTTTCTGCCTTCGTGTTTGTGAAACTCTGACTCTCTGCGGCAGCCTTGCATGCTGTACCGTCACCCTTGAAAGGTGTGTGTAACTAAAACGAATGCAGGTCGAGAGCATGCACCTCATCCTCACCTTTTGTTCCTCACAAACAATCATCTCCAAACTCATATTTTTGTGTAGTCCGAAGGAAATCAACGTGCTTGCTACCTAAATTTCAGCTGTAGTTTATTTATTTATTATCAGATCTGGGAAGTGCCTTTGAAATAATGCAGTTTCCTCCTCAAATATATAGTCACACGACAACGATAGAGGTTTTCCAGGTGGTGTCGGATGTGTCAGGTCTGTCTACCCAATCCCACAATCCCCTATTCAGGTAGATATCCTAGTGTAGAGATCCAAGTGTCTGATTTAAGTCACTGTATGTTAAAAAAGAGGCACCTGGGTTCATCTTTCTACACTGATCTGCTTATAAACCCCAGATCTGAGTACTACCAACACAGTCTCATGACCAATTCATACGATTTGTCTAAAAAACAGTGATGGATAGGTTTAGGGGCGGAGTTAGGTATAGGTCATTTGTACAAATTCACACAAATTGTTAGCACGTAAAGTATGTACAATTTAGCAAAAATCGCATGAATTTGTACGGATTAGCCACCTCGTAAAAAAATATACGAATTGCCGTGAGACTGGGCTGGTACTACAGTGGTTCTAAAATGTATTCAAATACTTTCGCCACATTTAAAAATGTAATTGAATTATAAAAATACAACAAAATTAAACGAGGAACATACCACTACCACAAACCATTTACGAGCAATATAGCTACCATTTTAATATAGCGTAAAACATACTAGGTTTTTAAATGTGTCATATGTGTCTGAATATGTTTTAGGGGCCACTGTTTGTTGCAATGTAACCCCACTCTTCACATTTAATTGTTACGTTTTTAAAAAAGACAAGTAATGTAGTCTTTCAAACACACATGGCTGATGTTTTTAGCATTAGATAAAGATTAGCTTCATTGAATAAACATTATGCAGTACACAGTAAATTGAACATATAATATTTAAGTTGTACGGTTTTGTTTTGTACCTGTATTTGTCCGATTTGATCCGTGTACTAAACATTTTAATAAAGGGATGAACTACACATTTTTCGTTTATTTATGTAACGGAGCTCTCATTTTCTGACTCATTCTCACCCAGAATCAGTTCTTTCATTGTTATTATTATTATTTTAAATTCAGTAATACATTTATATGGCACTGCATGCTAATGTATAAGTTTACCGTAATAGCAAATAGTTCAATTTGCGAAATATGGACTCACCCTCAGGTTATACAAGAACTTGTTTCTACTTCAGGACAGATTTGGAAAAATTTAGCATTCCATCAATGGATCCTCTGCAGTAAATGGGTGCCGTCAGAACGAGAGTCCAAAAAGCAGATAAAAACATCACAGGACACAAGTAATCCAATTAACTTCTGGAATCGATGACCTGTAATAATGCGTCATCCAGTGAAAAAGTCCATCTCTCGCATCAAAATCTGAACAACAATTTTTCACATTTTCGCTTGCAAAGACGAGACCATTTTTTCCACTGGAAAAAGCAATATTATGGATAGAGGATTGAATTTTTGGCGGCAGCTGTTTCTTTAAGCACATGTAGAAATATGCTCAGATTATGCTTTTGTTTTTACATTAACGCTAATCAAACATGCATACCTTTATCACCTTTGACAACATATACTGACTCTTATAAGATATTCTAGCCTTCTGTTGGACACTGAGAGCTGACATCTTTAAAAAAAAAAAACAACAACCTCAGATATCAAAAAGCCATTTAAAAACGTACTTGTTTGCATGAACATTAGTAGTTTCTCGGACTAATCAAACATTTTCACCATAACAATCAACATCACATTTCATATCATCTCCAGAGAGGAGTTCTGGGGGGGTCTCCAGGCTCTGCAAACTACTTCAATATGGCTGCTGATGATTTTACAACAGGGTGGACACGTACATACAGTAGCTTTTGTATTTCAATTGTTAGAATTCAATACTAATTGTAAAACGTTGCGTTGTGTATGCAATTTGTTTCATTTTAGAATAGACGGACAACAATGTGGTGTGCCATCTTGCATTTTATACAGGTTATTTTTCAATGAAAGGGCCCTTGTATCTCTCGGGTGGTGCACAGGGTTACTTTTGGTGAATCCATCAATCATTTAAACCAGTTGTTGCGAAAGTAAAATTAAAGCGGAACTGTAAGGTTTCCTTGAATTTCAGCCCAGGAGTGTGTATATCTCCCATGGTGCTTCAAATAACAAACGCTGGGATCGATTTTGGGGATGGCTTCTGATCAATGTAGGTGTCAACACTGAATGTTTGTACTTTTTCACATTGTTATAATGCTGCTTCTGAAACCAGCGTCCATTATAAACCTGCGACCCAACGCAGAACAGCGATATATGTGGGATGCCACTGCTTTGGCATTGTGGGTAAAGTACTGAACGTGGCAGTATGTTCTGTATTGTAGAGTTTGACTTTGGCTTGTAGAAGTGGGAGTAGGAATGTAACGATTGGAAATTATGTAACTCAATGTGCTATTATGATGTCATCATTGAAACTCAAACTGATTGGTCGAGATGATGGAGATGTTCTTTTGAGAAACGTTCACTGTTAGAGAACAGAATTGTAAAATATTCCTAAGTTGTTGTTTTTTTTTTTATTAAAACCATTCATTAGCCAGTCTTGTATGTTCATGGATAAATGCATGTTCACTAGATGAAACAGTCCAGCAGCTCCCAGTAAACACATCTGTCTTATGTTTGAAACGACTGTGTATTTAATGTTCTATTTTAGTATGAAGTACATAATTCCATGCAAACAAACCGCACAACAGTGAACTGCTGATGAATCAATGTGTCACTGCAATCGAAGGAAACACTCAAGCAATACAGACCACATCATCGTTACTATTGACTCCTTTCACTTTCTTTCCATTTTCCTCCAATTTTTCCTCCCTCTTGCTTTATTTGTTCCTTCTTTTCTTTCCTTACTTCTTCAGATCCTTCATTTCATTTTCTCCCTTCACTTTCTTTCTTTTTCTTTTTGTTCTTCCTTCGTTTCCTTTTCCTTATTTGCTGCTGGTTTCCTTCCTTCTTTTTCTTTCTTATCTTCCTTCTTTTACTCTCCTTCTTCCTTTTTTGTCCCCCCACCCCCCATCTTTCTCTTCCTTCACTTTGTTTTTCTTTTGGTTTCCTTTACTTCCTTCCTGTTCCTGTTCCTTTTCCTTCCCTTCCCATTTTTTTTGCTCTTTTCCATCTTCTTTCTCTTCCTTCCCTTTCTTTTCCTTCTTCCTTACTTTTTTTTTTTGTGCTGTTGGTTTAATTTACTTCCTTTCTGTTTCTCTTTCCTTTCCTTTATTATTGCTTCTCTTTTTTCATATTCTTTTCCGTCTTCCCAGCAGGCAACAGACGTCTATATAACGTCAGGCAGAGATTGGACATGACGTCAGTATTTGACATCAATTTAACGTTGACCTAATGTTGTATTTTGGTTACACAACCTAAAAACAACTAAATATTAACATCAGCTGACTTTGGTATTGGAGATTATTTTAACATTGGCTAAATATCAATGTCTTATTAACATTGCGTGCCTGCTGAGTTCCTTTCCTTCTTTCTTGTTTTGTTTCCTTCCTTTCTTCCTTTCTTCATGTTTACATTTCTGTCTTTGTCCTTCCTATTTCCTGTCTTTTTTTCTAGGGTTATTCAGTGTCAAAAAACACAGTAGTGCAATAACAACACTTTAAGTGAATAATGGAATAATGAATAATGGATTGTTTTTGTAATCATTAATTAATGACGCTGTGTGCTAGTTAATGTGACGAGTCTCATGGTGATGTTCAACTCAATCAACTCTTTATGGTTTCATTTGGACTCAAACAGTATTTCTCTGTCAGTGCTGTCAGTGAGCTGTTATGTTGAGAGTTTCAGATGGAGACTGTGGTTCTTTACGCAGTGCTGTTTGACATCTAATGCCATTTTCACACCTCCTGCTCCAGGCTGTTGTTCAAATCAAATTATTCTACAAATGCAAGATGAAATGAGAAGGTTGGGGAAAAAAATGAAAATTAAAGATTTAAACAGCACTAAGGATTGCTGTTAGCACCCGACATTTTAAAGGTACTGTGTATGTAATATAAATATCTGTATGTGACTCAAAATAAACTTGAAATGAATTGTCATTTTCTTGAATTTGCATGTTTGTTGACCTAGTAAGTTAACTAGTTATTTATATAAGGATTGTTGACAACACGTCTACAGGTAATTACAGTTTAAACTATACTGTAAATGTTAGAAAGGAAAGTATATATAAATGAATAAATGTAAATATATCTTAATTGCTGCAATTGGTTTCTAGGTGGTATTTTTCATTACCTTTGTGACAAGTTCATTTTAAATGTTCAATATGGTGTGAGAAATTAACTTTAAAAAGTATTAATATTCCATGTAGATTCTCAAAAAATACAAGGTCATAAACACAGCATAACACAATAATTGAATTAACAGCAAGATTCAGTTTAAACTGGTATTTCGGTTTGATGTTAACTAATATGTTACCTAAAAGTATAAATGTATAATAAAAGCACAAATATGAAAACTATCTAACTATCTAACTATCTATCTATCTATCTATCTATATATATATATATATATATATATATATATATATAAAACACACCTATTAAAATGAAAAGTACAGAGCAATGAAAAATATGTAATTAAAAAAATTAAAGAAACCAAGAAACTTGCTGCAGTTCAAACTCAAGTAGTCTGCAGTCAGCATGAAGTTAAGGGTTTAAAATAAGAATCACTCTATGATTCAGTTTCATAGGTAAAATGAACCACTTAATCAATGAACCACTTTCTGAGAGTTTCTCAAGCCGTGCATTTCAAAGCCTAGGCCTACACCATGTGACATAAACATTGATACTTTTTCCCTCCACCAGTGTTTTTGAAAAAAGTTGCCAGCCTCCACCAGTGTTTTTGCCGATTTGCACTAATACCGTATTTCATGGCCCTCAGAATATTTTATATATGAATATATGAAGCATGCAGACTATATGAGCATACAGTAGGTCTACATAAAAATAAAGATAAGACAGGGTCAAACAACAGCAGCAAAAAAGTCTGTTTTTGATCAGCATTTTCTAGACTCAGAAGACGTGTAATAGCGCCCTCTAGCGTATAACAGTCAAAACACGGAGAAACTTCTCTATTTTTTCCTCTGAAAAAAAGGAAAAAATCTTCTTGAGGGAGAGCTGCTCTCAGTTTTTTGGGTTTTTTTCTCTCCAGCAGACCCTTGAAGAGTCCCCAGTGTAGGAAAGTCTTGAATATGAATAATACTTTAACACGCACAGATTCACCATAATATTAAACCCTCAGAGCAAAACAAATTTTTTATATGGCACAAGTTTAGCTTTCTGTAGTTTAATAACTAGTAGTTTGAGGGTGAAATGTGAGAAATTACACTGCTACACAAACACAAAATTTGGTCAAGTTATGGTAACATGGTTTTACTAATTTTGCCTTTCTATTTTTATTTATTTGTTTGATGCCACAATTTGTTGAAGACAGAGGTTTACAGAAGTCAATGACTCAGTAAGACTGCTTCACAAATCATTCTGAATGATGCATCATCACTAAATTCATTCTTTCTCGAGTGTTCAAAAATGACTGGAAAAAGAAATGTCCAAATAGTGGAAACATTTCAAACCAAACATTTCAAAAGATTCGGAATGATTCTATTTGAACACCTGCGTGAACTTGACTTGAACCCACTTTAATTCACTTTGACACCCAGGTGATTTAAAAAAGCATTTGTTAGCAGGAAACGGTTTGGTAGTTTTTGACCTCGTTATGGCCATCGCTATACAGTTCTTATTTTATTTTATTCAGCTCTCTCTCTCTCATACACTCTTGACTGAAGCATATTTATCATCTCAATAGCTCTGTCACCTACAGTGGACTTCCTTCTCATTTGGTTTAGTTCTATAAAATGGAGCAAAACCAAAAATCGCCAACAAAAGAGGATCCCTGCGTGAGAAGCACTCTAGTATCTGCTTTTCTCTCCTAAATCCAGAGGTTTGTATTCTTTAGCTCAAGCTTGGCGTAAAAATATTCCTGGATCCCGCTCCTTTCTGTCATCGGTAGCTCAGAGTGGAATTTGCAGGCTGTGTTTACTTTGTCCGGCTGCTTAAGCCTATTATCCAGTGAAGAAAGGTGCGGAGTGTGAGCCAGACTGCTGCAGGATGGAGAGAGCAGGCCCCCCGATGGCTCTTCTAAATAGGTTCAAAGAAATACACTAGAGGGAGCTTTAAATTCAAACGCACCATTATACTGGGTGAAATGACAAGGATGTTAATTCCCAGAGTGCACCAGGGCAGCACTAGAAGTCTGCAGCAAATGATGCATTTTTTGGTGTCCATAAGAAATATTTTTTATTTATTTTTAAGAACACCAAAAAATAAAAAGTGTCATTTAATCAGCTTCATGCCTTTCCAAAGCTGCGTTGCTAAAGCCATTAAAAATGCAGTTGTTTTAGTCTTTCTTTAATAATTCTAATGATTAGACACAACATATTTTTAGGACATTTGTCCAGATTTGTTTGTGAGGCTGTAAATATCAGACCGCCCACAGATTTCATGTGTGATCGAGCCCAGCGACTGATACAATGACAACACAATTTAAGACACGTTTAAATGAGGTCACATAATTTAATTTCATGGCATTTCACTGAATGCATCAAGCTACAGTAGAAGCATGGACAATTGCGACAAGGCAAATGACCCCACAAGGGTTCGAGACATGAACAAACCCCATCTCGCTCTTCATTTTCACACACTTCCTCCCATCTAGCACCGTTGCAAGCAAATGATGTGAGACAGGCACAAATGACAAAGACAGGCTGAGCGTTTTTGCTGTGTTTTCACAAGTATTTACACGTCTACTTGGTTTTGGTCATGTGGGGAACGCTGTGGCACAGCAAAAAAAATGATTCTTCATCAATATTCTCCACTAAAAACACCTTACATTTTATCTGAACCATTATATATGCCGCATCTCATAACGTACCATACTGAAAAAAAAACATAGCAACTCGTATGCTTTAAGTGCAAGGAAAAGCCTTGATATAAAAGTTATATGTAACACATTGAGAATTCTCTGTTTAAATATCAGTACATTAAACATTAATTTGCATTTATACAGACATTTGTTTTTCATTGTGACATTGTTTCTCCTTTATATACACAAGAGGATACATGACAGCTCAAGGACACATTTGGTTGGATCACAAGAAGAAATAGGAGTGACATTCGTGCTTCTGTAGTCCTTCGGTCCTTCTAAAACTTAATGTTCAATCATGTAATGATTAATTCTCTCACATTCAACCAAGACTGTCAAGAGTTCCTCTTATTACTCGCTCTCAGGACAGAATCGCCTTCTTTTGGTTTGAAAATCATCTTTCATTTTAACATCCAAACTGCATTCTCTGCTTCAATCCAACAACTGGTCCACGTTCAGTTCTAAAAATTTGGCTCAATGGGCTTCTCTCAGCCGTGTCAAACCTTTGCACCAAACGTGCAAAGATGCCGTAAAGGTTGATTTAGTCCCATTCTGTCTGAACACAAGCCCACACGATGTAAAGTTAATGGTAGACCGTTAACGGCTCACTGGATCCAGATGGTGTTGGCTCTGTCGGGCTGCCGCGGGTCTGCGGTCAGGTCTCCGAAGGTGGAAAAAAACTGCTCCATCTCTTTCTGCAACATCTCGTTTCTCTTTTCTGCATCATCCTTGGCTCGCTCTGCATTCCTCAGCTTGATCTCCACCATGGTGTATTTTTTCTTCTCCTGGTCCAGCTCTTCGTGTAGATTTGCCATCACCGTCTCCAACTCTAGATTCCGAAGTTCCAGACTACAGGGAAAATGTGAAAAACTTGTTGCATCTTTCTCAAAAAGACTGATGGCTGTATTAGATCAAAAGTGTGCTTCTACTAAATACTGAGCAAAGGGTCTGAATACTTATGATCATGTGATATTTCAGTTTTTCTTTTTTTAATAAATCTGCAAAAAATTTAAACAATTGTGTGTTTTTCTGTCAATATGGGTGCTGTGTGTACATTATTGAGGAGAAAAATGAAAAACCTTAATGATTTTAGCAAATGGCTGCAATGTAACAAAGAGTGAAACATTTAAGGGGGTCTGAATACTTTTCGTGCCCACTGTGTATATATATATATATACACACACACACACAGTGAGGTCAATAAGTATTTGATCACTGTGTGATTTTGCAAGTTCTCTTACAATGTGATTTCCAGATTTTTTTTGTTTGGTTGTAGACCCCTCCATGATTTTTAAGTAAGAGAACCTGCAAAATCACAGGGTGATCAAATTCTTATTGACCTCACTGCATATATATATATATATGAAAAAATAAATAAATTAAATTTTTAATTTCTGTCCCATTGCCATTTTTTTTTGCAGTGACAAAATATCCAATACAGCAATAGGGAATATAGAACAATATTAATTTACTTGCCACATCTCATATTTCTACCACAATGAAGAGTGTATTTGTACATTTAAGTAAATTATTTATTTTGTAACTTATTTATTGGTATTTCCAACTTTTTATTTTAGTTACCTTGTTCTATTTTTTTTAAATCACTTAAAAATACAGAAATGGAACCTGACTACATTTCCATTAAAAAGAATTCTGAAAACATTTTGTGGCAAAAAAAAAAAAATCCTTTGTTTTAATTTTCTATTCATTTTCAACTTTATTAAAACTGTGAATAAAAACATCACTAGTTAATTTTATGACTGAACATGACTCTCACCTCTTGATCCTGGCCTCGTATTCATTCTTCTGCTTGAGCATTTCCTGTTTGAGACTGGCTACCAGGCTGTGCAGTGCACTGTGATTGGTCGGTCCATTCGTGGCAGCAAACGTATCGCTGTTATCGCTGCTGCTGGTTCCCCTGCTTCCCCGGCCTCCTCCGTTACTGGTCCGCTGCTCCCTATCATCCACTGTTAGTCTGTTGTCCTCCTGCACCGGCCCATCCAACAAAGGATCTTCAAAGTTGCTACCAAAGAAGTCCTGCTCTGGGCACGTGGTCGTGGAGGAGCGGCAAGAAGTGGAGTTTTCCGGTAGAGAGATCTCACAGGACGAAGTGGACCATGTGGCGCTATCTACGCTCTGTTTGTCCTCACAGCTGCTGCTCAGACTGGGCTGCACCATCTGCTGCTGGTGGATATGGACGTTGTCGTACGTGGACAGACGGTTCTGCTGGTGCTCGGCTTCTCGACTTTTAGCCTCACGCATCGTGACGTGACCGTTGGGCACCCAGAGTCCATTCCGTCCATTTAGAGTCCCATTTGTCACATCTGCGCTGGACACACCCATTCGAACAATGCCATTCTGGACGCCCATTTTGGTGCCTGAGCCTTTTATCGCACCCGTCCGACGAGCATGAAGGGTCCCCACGTTTGGTAGAGTTTGACTTTTCTCCTGATTGGCGTCTCCTGAAGACGATGAAGATGAACTGAAAGATCCATTGGTGACAATCCCACTGCCTTTGCTAAACGCTGGGTTCTTTTTTACAGAGAGTGGCGGACTCCGGGCCACCTCAAATCGCTGTCCAGTAAAGCCATTACGTGGGCAGCCTGAACGAGGAGAGCCATTGTCAAGAGGAGCCCGGCTGGGTGATTCTGGAGCATCCCAAGTGCACTGTCGCACCCCACTGGTGTTATTGTTCTCTTTGTTTTGAATCTGACCATTCATAGGCCGTTTCTGCATCTCATTATTGTTATTATTAACCAGTTCCAGAGTGGTGGTATGGTCCTCGTCGAGTGGGAAAAGAACATCATGGTGGCCAATCAGAACAGCCATTAATTGTTGGACCAGTACTGTGCCTGAACACATGGCAAATAGATTACTCAAACGTTGAACGTATTCCATATCCAGAGATTTCTGGAGTGAGAGATGTGGAGAAGACCTACCTTCCATTATAGTCACTGGGTCCTCAACCTTTGGCCTTAGAATATTTGGCCCAAAGACTGTGGCCAGATTCTGTACACTCATTTTATTCACACCTGAGTAGGACTGAACTTCATCCAAAAACCTGGACAAGAAAGAGGGGTTTTATGTTACAACTTAGATTTCAGAAACTGTATGTACATGGTTGAATGTGTAGCAATAAATAAATAAATGAAATTGAACTTGATTGTTGCAAACAAATCTACATTTATTTCACAACAAATGAATGCAATGCAAAAAAACATGTTTTACGAACTTTAAAATGTATATTGTGTATTATTTAGTATAGTTATTTATATAAATCATTTAGTATATGATTATTATTATTTTTTTATGGTACCACTGAGTTAATTGAAACGTATTTAATTATTGAATGCATCAGTGTTTCTGAGTGAACAGACTCACTTAAAGACTTTTTTCATTCACAAATGAATCAGTGGTTTTGAATGTAGTAGTTCTTCAATACAGAAGAGTTTTTGAATGAATCACAGTCAGTGACTCACTTAGAGACAGTGACTTGTTCCTGAGTGCATCAGAGTAATGAATTAATTGAGTAAATTAACTCAGTTCTCACTTAAAGCCAGTTGCATTAAGGTTTTTGGTTGAATCAACTAATCGAATTGACTCAGTGACTCACAGACAGTGACTTGCCTTGTTCCTGAATGGATCAGGGTTTTAAATGAATCAATTGACAAAATTGATTCAGTGTCTCAAATTGCGGGAATTTTATCAATTGATTCATTGACTATTGCACAAAACTATTAATGTTTTTTCAAATAATATTTTGTGAAAAGCCACAGCTGAATGGAATAAAATACCAAACTTACTTGCATATGTATTTAAGCAGATTGTAGTTTACCGGAGGTAGACCTTCTACTTGCCTTCTTAATTCCTTCATTCCCTGTATAGAGAGAGATTAAAAAATATACATCCGGGATAAAAAGAAACACAAATGTATGCCTTTGTTTAAACTGATTATATTAATTCAATTTTAAATGATCTGGACTAATATGCATGATTAAAAGATGTACTGAATGAAAAAGCAATTAAACCTATCCCATTGCTTTTAAAAGTTTTCCTAATTGACTTTAAATATTCATATTGCAATTGATTTCGTTATTACTACGCTATTCGTCTAGACATGGGTCAGTGAGTTTAACAATTGATGACGGTCTAGATTTAATGATGCGCTCAATTCCAGATCTGTTTTTATCATGGTCGATATGTCTTTTCCCTGCAGGCTCTCTGATAAAAATGACTTTGCTGCAGCACATGAGAAAGCTATTTCTCAAAAATAAATGGGTCTAGTACAGCTTCTGCTTCATTTGACATGGTACAGCGATTCTTTGTGTGTACCACACTTGAGGGACTCTCAGAGGTTCGCATCTCGTTCAAAACCTCAGGGTAATAAATTAAATTCAGTGTTGCAAGACCCTGTCTTGCACTTTGAATCTATCCTGAAACCATTCAAAAGCTGCTGGCTGGTGATTCGCGTGAGTCAGAATGAAGCTGTTTCTTTTCCTCCGGGTCAACCCGTTCTTCTTCAGGCTCAGCGAAAGTAAGGAATTGATGCATGCAAGATGAAAGACGACTGCAGGAGAATAATGGGATGAGTCATTTGCCATTCTCTCAGTCTGCTGGTGGGAACCGAACTCAAAAATAAGAAATTGCAAAAGGAGGAGGGGAATAAAAAGGTCAGCAAAAAGTCTACAGTGAGGCTCATTATCTGACTGAAAAAACAAAACAATATCCTTTATGTTTTGTTAACTTGAGGAATTGTGTTGCTCAGTTAAAAGTGAAGGGCCAGGTTTACTAAACTCTAGTAAACTCAAATTATTGCAAGAGCACAATTCCAAAACAGCGCAGATGGGAGGGGAAACTTCTCAGGTGATTTACTAACAATGAACACAGATGCAAAATCTCTTTTACATCCCGATCAACGCAAAATAACAAGCGCAAATAAAAAATAAAGTAAGCGGCATATTTGGTCAGTTTCATCATTAATAACACATTAATAACAAAGACATATGAAGAAAACCATTGCACCCTTGAGTAATGAGACATGTTACAGCCACCAAGTATGTGCAAAAGGATTATATGCCTGCAATGTGATGGTCAATAAGAGACGACTCACTGCATCCTGGTCTTTGCTGAGGAGTTTGGTGCAGGCCAGAAACTCTTCATATTTACAGAACGGGATGACTGGCTCGGGCAGCTCTCTCAAGTACAGCTTCAACAAAGATGCCACGGTGTGAACGTCTGTGTTACTGCAGAAAAAGATGGAAAGAAAAGACATATTAATATAATAGATTTAATATAATTGAAAATATTAAAGTGTGTAAAAACAGTGTAGGGCACTGAATGACAGATTGTGGGTGTCCATGTGTCAGTATCCCTGCGGATCTAATGATGAGTAACAGGAAGCTGGTACTAAATCAAAGAAAGCACTGATCAGTCCGGTAATGTCCCCATGTGACAATCCCGTAACAAGCTGGATTTATTGACTCTTGGGCTGGACAGGAATAGCAGGCATGTGTATTGACCCTTCATAATTATCACCTTGCTACAGACAGCAGTAAGATCTAAATATGAACGGTGTTAAATATGCAGTGTGCTTTCTCTTCCCGACAACGTGATTGTGGAGCCCTGACAGTCGTTGCTAAATTTGCAAATTGTAAATAAACCGGGGACGCAGCTGCTGGTGTTGCAGCATTTGGCATTGTGGAAGTGCAGAGAAAGCTTTTTCTAAGAGAGAAAGTGTACATTTTAGGGTAATGTGAAGGGACATTAGTTTAAACATAACTCCACTTTCACTCAAATAATGGATAAACATTTGGAAAACTGCACAGCGACAAACATGGAAATGAGAAAAAGACAAAATAAAAAAACCTGGAGGTGTTCAAATTATGAATTTGTCATGCTAATGTGAATACTTGGGTGCATATTCCAGATTTAGAATGTGCTTCATTGTAATGTCAGACATCTGAGGAGATATATAGTTTTAATATAAAGTGAAAGTATGTGGAACAATTTTCAGAGGATCTAAAAAAGCTGTCAACTGCATCTTTTCACTTTGATTTGTTACTGGAGCCAGAGTAATCGTGGACTTAACGAGGAGTCAATTTAGGCATTAACGATACGGTACTTGTTTACTATATTTCATTTATTTCCACGCATTTAGTAGAAATCTTTATGCAAAGGGAAATAGTCTGCATTCAAGTCTATAAGTTTGTAGGTAAGTATTTCTTTTTTTTCGAAAATAAGTCTGCATTTAAATTATTAAAATACAGTAAAAACATTAATAATGCAAAATATTTTTTTACAATGTAAAATAAGAGTGAAGGGGAAGATGGAGCGACGCAGTATAGAGAGGCCACATCCTTTTATATTCTCTTCCCTTTATTACTTTTAATTTAATATTAATTTTGATTACGATCACACAATGAATCCGTATTTAACTCATTAAATTACATAATCATATTTCATATGTTGAACTGTTCGATTTAATAAGTAATATCATCTAAAAGAGGTCTCTGGGGATTGACTGTGTGTTTCAAACCAGGCCCCGAGGTCAAACGGAGCCTGGCTCTGTGTCTTTGTTGTGTCTTCCCTTAGGTCATGAGGTTCTGGAGAATCAATTGTAACGTTTATGCCTTAATTGTCAATCCAGTTCTAGCCTGTATTTTTACTTCATTTTGCCTAAGACTGTGTATCCAGCCATACTGAAAACTTCTTGAGACAACACTTGAGTGAGCTAGTTAGCTTTAAAGTAGACTTTTGCCATGTGTGTGCGTCTTCTCTCTCTGAATTGCCTGGTTTGCTGATGGAGATTCATATGCGGAAGCCTTGGTGCCCAAATCATCATCATCATCTTCATCTTGAGAAGTGCAAACATCCATCCATGAACGTCTAAATATTGTCTAGCTTTTGGGACTAATCAGGATGACTTATGTATTTATTAAATTAGCGACCTTTGTATATACCCTTATGTCTGTATGATGTGAGCAGGGCAGCCTACGAACTCGATGTAGAGTATTGAAGCGGACTTCTGTGAATGAAAATGCAAACTATTTTCTTCAGTAAATATTTCTTCAATTGATTTCATCTCCGACTCCTGGTTTTCATTCAACAAACACCTGGCCCTAGGGTCATAACTGTTATTTCCTCAACAAGAGTTTTCTATTTGAATATATTTTAACATATCATTTATTCCTGTGACGCAAAGCTGAATTTTCAGCATCATTATTCCAGTCTTCAGTGTTACATGATCATTCAGAAACTGCTGCTCATATTTTGTCAATGTTAAAAATATTTGTGTTTAATATTTTGTGTAAACCGTGGTTATTTAATGAATCAAATGCTAAAATTAATTGCATTTATTTAAAACTCTTTGCAACATTTTGTAAGTGACTTTATTTGACCAATTTAATGAATACCTTCTTGCTAAATACAAATATTAATTAAAAAACTACTCTTGTCCCCAAATTTCCTAATAGTGTTTACTGTTTGAGCTAAGGAATCACCAGCATTTGTTGCATTTTGCTTAATTAAGTTCAAATCTTCCATGAATCTTGCATTAATATTTCTCAATATGCATGTTCCTAAAACAAAGAAACGCACTGAAGAGAGATGATAAGGAAGAAAATCTGAACTAATCTGAATAGAAATTTATGCCTGTTTGTATTCATGCAGATTCCTTTCACATTCATAACAGACTGTAAGTGCAGTTTGTAAATACAAGTACCAATCAAATGACGGCTTCTCTCCACAGTCGAAAGCATCCTGAAGCTCTTTAACGAGGTTGGCTTGTCCGGGCAGACGGAAGAGCCCTTCTTCTCGAAGACCCCAGCGGCGGATGAAGTCCACACACTGCTCCACCAGCATGGGTGCCATCTTATTGCCATAACGACGTTCATATCGAACCGTCTCTTCCAACTTCTGACCAAAGATTCCTAAAACACAAACCCATGAGGACCAGATAAACTAAAGTTTAGGAACATTCTAACAAGATTTTACACAATTACTTTGAGACACCCCTGCTAAAAAATGTAAATTAAATTAAATTTAATGTAATTTTAGGCAAAAAAGTGAGGAGAGATGTGCTAAAGAAGCCTGATTTAAGCTATTCTTCACGTCATGCTCTTTGAGAAGAACTTCCTCTCCTGCCCTGTTCTTTTGTCTGCATCAGTCGGGCTGAAAACAAGCATGATTCACATGTGGCATGCATATGAGCGGGGATTAGCCCAGACTTCCTGGAAGCCTTGGATCGGTGGCGCTTTCCGGGTCTCCGGGCGCAGAAATGCGGTACAAGATGGAACAAATTCAACTAAGCCTAGAAGACAGGAAGGGTTTTGCCGCCTTTTTGATGGAGGGGGAAAAAGAGTTTGGGACAGATGAGAGAGACAATATTTCACATTTTCTTTGATTCAAAAGAAAGTCTTACCATGTTTGAAGCTGACGCAACTTCTAATTTTACGGAAGACGCTTCTGTGCATGAAACTGTAGTAAAATAAGGGATGCAACAAGGTGCATCCGAACTGTCTGCCCCTGAGCATGTT
The DNA here is from genome assembly GCA_032359435.1 of Enteromius unitaeniatus. Taxonomy (NCBI): domain Eukaryota; kingdom Metazoa; phylum Chordata; class Actinopteri; order Cypriniformes; family Cyprinidae; genus Enteromius; species Enteromius unitaeniatus. The sequence goes on from JAUMHI010000024.1 coordinate 639,287, forward strand.
CAACAATAAATCCAAAGTGGCCTACAATCACTACTGCTGGAAAATCATCCAAAATGTTATTTCCTTCCACTCAGTCTTGGGAAAAAGCTTTGGGAACTTCCATAGCTGGATCGCAACTGGGCATCAAAACAACGAAGAAAACATCCTTGACTTGTGTAGATAGTTTTACTTTCTATATACATCCCTTTCTGGATGAATAAACAAAGAAGTTTCCTGTGAAGCATCTCTGGACAAGCAATGTCTGTTATTAATGGTGACCACACAGGTGTAAGATGGTGATCTGGCTAAAACACAGGAACCCAAGCAGAAAAAAACTTAACATAGACATTCGCTTGGCTTCAATTCTTTAATGATTAATGCAGAAGCTCTTGCATGAGTTTCTTGTTTCCCATGGAAAGAGTTTGTAAGGAATCAGCCAAACTTAATCTCCTGATGGTTCTCCACTCCGTTCAGTGAGTTCACCTGGTTTAAACTGTGGTTTATGAATCCTCAGGGCTTTAGTATCACATTTTGGTTGAGCTTTTCTTCTGACTTTCACTTGACTTTGCTGTCCCTGTATGCAATGGCAGTCAATTAACAACACTGGACACACACACATGCCAGTCTTCAAGCTATCCAGGGCTCTTCTGCTGACACACACAGTGCTCTTTGTGCTCCTGCACGGCTCTTATCCTACAAAATATCAAATATGAGGAGCTTTCAGACCGGTCTCCTCCTCTCATTACAGTCTCGCACCTTTTAGGTCTTCCTGCCTCATTTCAGACCTTTGAGGTTGCCTCTACATTTTTTGACAGTCTTTCCTCAATTCTTTCTGTCCCTCGTTACAGTCTCACATCCTTTGAGCTCTTGTAGTTTCTTTGGTCTTCTCTCCTCTGATCCCTTCTCTTCATCTCATCTCATCTCCTTTTCGTCCACTGATTCATCAGATCGCCTTGAAGCCATTCCCTGTATATTCTCTCTGCACTACTCCTGTATGTCTGGAAGCCGAGGCCGTTCCCTTCTTTAAGGAGGTCTGGATCTAAAGGGGAGGAGACGAACTGCTCCATCCATCTAGACCTGACCTGTACTTCATACGACAGGGCCAAAACAACCCCTCCTCTCCGTCCCCCTAAGGTTAGTGTTAAAAAGCTGCTAAGCTCTTAGCTGTGTAATCGTCTGTTGTGGCTGTTCCCAGCCTTCTGCCCTCATTCCTGCTGTTCACACCGCCGTGATTTTGTAGACATTTGAACAACGGCGCTCGGCACAAAAAGCTCCAAAAGAGCCGTGAGCGAATCACTCTCAGCCTAGAATGTCTTCTAGGTTATTGGCGCAAAAGGTTTTTTGCAGAGAGATTGTTTTAATCTTCTATAATAGAGAATAAAAACATGAATTTGGAATCAATATTCTTGATTTAGAATGTATACTCTTTGTCTAAACCTTCAGGTCAGGATTAACAACTTAATTAATGAAACGAGTACAGTAAATGTGCATTAAAATGAGCTCTAGAAGTTCACAAAGATTAGACATGCCAACAGCAGCAAATTATGACTTCATTAAAGGGCCTGTATTAGATTTTCACAGTCATAAGCCATATAGGAGCTGCAAACTGTGTAACACATATTGATATAGAAATTGAAGTCATTTTCTTGACTTTAGCTCAAATCTTATTGCCTGGGTTTAATTTGTGAGAGTCAGAGTGGTCTTCATAGGAAGGACTTTTTCTGTAAAGTCATCACAAAACATGCTTTTTATTATTCTTTCAGACAAACTCATTACTTCACATGTCTCTCAAAAATAATTTTACATAGAGACTCTTTATTTTGTGTAAATATTGCAGTTCTTGGCCAGAATGAGCTTAAAAGGTTTGGTTATTTTATTTGGTAGTTTGTATACACTAACTATACACTAAATGAGTTTTTAATAGTATGTATTAATTAAGTTATAAAATAGCTTTTACTTTTATATTTTCTTTTTAAATGTATTTTAATTAAATTCGAGTATTTTTGGTATATGTTTTAATTATATTTATCAGTTTTTATTTTTATTTTTTACTTAATGTTTGTTCTTTTTTTTTAGTTTTTTTAATTTTAATTTAAGATTAAGATTTTCTATGTGTCATTTATTTTGTTTATGAATCATTTCAATTGCAGTAAACAATATTTAATAGTATTATTTAACAATGCCAGCACTGTGTGGGACTACAAGAACTAGAAGCATATTATCGCAGATTTTAGTCCTAACTAGTCATAACAGTGTCTTGTGTTTTCATTACAATATGCTGAGAAGCTCTCATTGATCCAAAGTTGTTTCTGTTCCTGTGCAGCATTGCATCTTCTGTGAGGACAGATGCCTTTCTTAACACTGCTTGTCACATGTAGTTTGAACATAGTGATTTTTGGAATAATTTTTAAATAAAGCTTGCATTATTGGTCCCTTGGGTCACAAGTAATTTCATAGAGTTCCTTGTTTAGCCAAAGTGAACTTTTAAACAAATATGTGATCTCTCTTGGAGCACACTGGTAGTGTCAGCCTCAGAGGGGTCAATACTATATTAACTACAAAGAAAACACATTTTTGAAAGCCGATAAAGTCGCACTGCAAAATAACAAGTCAAAATCGAATAACTTCTAACTGGGACCTAATGAATTATCAGCTTCTTGCAGCTGCACACACATGCTCTTATCAAATCTGCGATGTCGAAGGTCAAGGAGAAGAGACTGGAACACACACATGGACTGCAGCTGGGTGGTCGTGAAACACCGCAGGACCCCTACAGTGGGATATTGTACACTATTTGACTCAGTGACCTTTGACCAGTGGGGTAAATCAGCTGACTGTGGCAGGGAATGTCCCTCTCACAACTACAAATTTAACAAAAGATGCATTCCTGAGGAATCTTAATTCTTTTGGCTAAACATATTTAAACATAAGATATGAATGGCTTTGTGCACACAAATACCACACATGGTTGAAACAAAGAGTCCATTTGTCAAAATCCAATGACCCAATTGAGTTCACAGAGAAATATTTAAAGGTTAAGACGGTGTAAGTCCGAGACTACAAACCAAGCAACTCAAAAAGCACTATGCTGGCCCTATGTATTACAAATGACTGGGTAAAGTAACTTTTGAGTAATTAAACTGTGTGTGTTTACAAGCATAAAATACTTAATGCAATCAGTCTGTATCGCATGACTTGGTGCCCTCAACTCTGAGGCTGGACTACAGGTGCTGTGCTTATTACTGTGAAGGTTTGATTTCTGCCCACACTGAGTGGGATCATTTAGATGGCCATGCAAGGGTGAGCCATTTGAGCAAACCTGTAAACTGACCCCAGAAAGCAGGCAGTTTAATGAGGTCGGTGCTGTATGCACACCTCCAAACACACCCACTTATAGGCAGTCAAGTTAAACTGATAATCTCACAAACCTAATGGCTTTATAAATTTACATGAAGTATTTAAATATATGAATACATGCAACCTGTTCAATAATTTTGAGTCTCTAATAGGGATGTAACGGTATTATAAATACCGTCGTACCGCAATATACATTTTTTTCGATACTACCATGGTCTCATGACTCATTAAAACGATAGATCTTCTGAGAAAAGTTTGCTCAGGCGAATGGGGCGAACAGGAGGCAGCGGGAACTACAACTCCCATCCCAAGCTCTCTCTGCATCTGTTCTGTTCGGCGAGAGGCTGAGAGGAGCAGGGCTTTCAGTTAAAATAGATATTTTGTTGCTTCTAACTCTATTTTACATGCAAATATAGCCAAAATCACAGCATAGCCATTGTCTATATCTTATGTGTGCTTGGTTTCATTATTATGAATTATAAATATAATTATA
>JAUMHI010000024.1:646065-664314 GCA_032359435.1 Enteromius unitaeniatus
TAATTGATTAGTGATGTGTGCTAATGGTTTGTTTAAAACCCCTAACCCTAAATATTAAATGCATAACTCATAAAATTTAAATTATAGACCTCGCGAAGGCTACAATTATTAACATGTCTTATATCTGAATAATATTTTCACACATTTTACATCTTAGACTAAATTAAATTTTGACTGGAAATGATCATAATTAAATTAAGTTTTTTAAATATTTATTTGGATCTTTTCTTTCAGAATTGTCAAATTGCATTAGAAAAATTATGTTTTTGCTATTAGAGAAAAATACAATACAAACAACAATAAAAATACAATTAAGAATGAATAATTAGCAATTAATAATGATTTCAAATTAAATAGTAAAATAAATAAACATATTAAATTGGTTTTTTATGATTGTTTCACTTGTATATAATAAGATAAACATCATTAATATGTATATAATAATATTTTATATAATTAAACATCTTTCAATTCTTTTTTTGTAGTATGTTTTCATATTCAAGGGTAAAAGAGGGTAAGGGTATTTTGAATTTCTGATTAATAACCTAGTTTTGGTTATTAATGAAGCCCCTGAGGATTTACATATGAAGAGATGCAAATGTTTCACTCTATCTCTGACTTATTAGGCATAGAGAAGTCTAATAATCCCTAGTGTGGAGTGTGAATTATGAATCAAAACTGTGTGTAAGGTGTCCTGTTAATCAGAACCAACCGTGAGAGGGCTCTGTCTCAATGTATGAATACTTCATGACTGATAACAGCATCCGAGGGTAATGAATGGAAATCCTGACTATCCCAAAGATATCATTTTTCATTTTGTCCACAGGAGTCACTGACATTCCTTCTCTGTTCCTTTCTCCAAATTTATATTTAATTCCTTTTCACTGTCACTGTGTCACACACTTTTTTATCTCTGTACACAGAAAGAAGAGAAAGGCTGAAACAAGATGACCTTTATACTAAGAGTTCATCTATATTCCTGCAGCACATTCAAACTGTTTCATTTAAATCTACAGCTCTTTCTAATTTTAAGATTCTGGACACAACGGAAGTGTAGGTGCATTGGTTTCTATGCCTTCTTCCACCTGTATTTTCCCCTTGCAGGTGTTATTAATGCTAAATAAAATAAGCAAAAGTCGAAGATTAACAAATGGCAACGCGGTACAAAAAACACTCTGAAGTCTGGTGGTAAATGGCAATAGTTCTTTTATTTTTTCTCTATATTTTAAAGGTTTATTATTTACAAAGAAACAAAATAAAACAAAAAATAATGAAAATCAAAAGAATCTTTTGACAAACAACGTTTGTCTGCATATAGGTGTAAGAAAGTATACATTTACCTTTCTTTATTCAGGATCAAGTAACTAATTGTTCGTGTATATTCAGATTTTTCCCCATTTTTTTTAATTCTTTTTACATTTTTTTAAACCAAGCACTGGTGTACATGAACAAGCATAATGAAAAAAAAAAGCTGAAATTAAGAAGAGCTTGAGGCCTGTTCTAGAATCTTCCATCATTTGCATCACGTCATTGAACATATCAAACAGAATGATTTCACCTGAATCGTGGAGGCTGCACACCAACCGTTTTGGTTTTCCCTTTATTTAAGCGTCACTACTCCTTTTTCTTTTGCATTGTTCATTTCCCATCACATAAACACATATATGATAAAAACAAATAAAAAAACAAATAAACATAGGAAAATATGTGCTGGTTTTCTAAAATGCCTCTTCAGAAAGTGACAGCATTCTCTCTTTTTAGTGTATTGTTGTATGAACGCATCTCCTTCCCAATCTGGAAATCTAACAGTGTTTAAAGCTGAGAGGAAAAAGCACATTAACACGGGAAGCGTTTCCCTCTGAAGGCAAGTACAGTATCAAAAAAAGCAGATACCCAGAGTACCGCTGACCGTCCTATCTGTACACTAGTTTTATACACTATGGCATAGCAGGAGTTAAGCGCTTTTTGTTGTATTTGAACACACAGGTCCTTCTGTCGGCCCAGGCGTTTCAGGCTGTGATTCAGGATGATATAGCGCTCCTATCTGATCTCATGAATGTGCATATAAATAGCCTGCCAAATAAAAAATGTATGGCATTGATACACAAAAATGTATATGCTACGCGATGGGTAGGATTAGGCTTGTGGGGTAGATGCGTATCCAGCCCGATCTCAGGAACTCATACATATTTTACGAGTTGGATCATTAGTACAAATTTGTACGACCTCACCATACGAATTTGTAAAATTTGTGCTAAATCGTGCGTATTTTACAAGTTGCCAATTCGTATGAATTTGTACGAATGACCTACACCTAACTGACCTACACCTAACAAATCGTACAAAATCGTATGAGGGAGGTTGTATGAATTTGCACGAACTAGCATGAATTAGTCACCTCGTAAAATACGTACAAATTGGTTGTGAGACTGTGTTAGCGCATCATGTGGACGTGCAACCTGCATATTATATGCACGGCAACAATTTTTTTATCATATGCACACGAAAACTGCGTATTATATGCACGCCAAACTCCATTTTGTGTATCAATTCCACAAGTTTTACTTTTTATTTTGCGTACTATTTAAATGCATTTCCACAAGACTGGGCTCAGCAACCCCTTTAATTACCCAACTAATGCATGTGTTTCTGCTTCTAGGTTTCTCTCTCTCTTTAAACAGAAAGTGCAATTCACAATGAAAGTTAGTTTGAAATGTTTCACTTTGGCCAGTTTCATTCCACACAACATCAAACCCAACATCAGTGGCTATAAAATGAAGTTCCTCACACATTTAACCAACGATCTATCGTGATTCCAGCCGATACTGATTTGTTTGCAACTAGTACGAAACTAGTACGTTAATCGCATACGGCGAGCAAATCTCATCCTTTTGCTCCGATACGTTTGGCCATTCCCATTGCTTTTTGTTCTCGTCGGAAAACATTGAACACACAAGTATACACTTGTTTACATACACGCGTGCGCGAACGTGCGCGCACACACGAGTCACACTCATAAAATGAACAGGATGAAACATGGCTATAGTTTAGGCACAAATACTTAAGAATGTCCTTTTCGTGAAAATTCAATGTTTCTGATACGCACAGAGAACGTCTAGGCAGACAATGAACAAAAAAACATAATCTCACAATACATTTAAACGTTTTTTTTAAAAATAGTTCCTCTTTTTTAAGTATCCGTGATAATGCATGCGTTTATGGTCGCTGTATGGGATTTGCACTGGTACAGTACTGACACAAGTTTTTTTTTGTTTTTTTTTGTATTTTTTGGACTACTGTTGTCTTTTAAACATTGTGCAAGGGGGCTTGGAGACTTTGCACAGGTCAGAAGAGTTTTTGCGTTATTTTACCAACTTTTGGTAGCGGTATTGAAAGAATAAATTCAAAATAGACAGGGTCACTGCTGCTAGTCACCCCTTGTAAAATTTGTTTTACCACCAATATGGATGACTGACATGCTATTTCAAAGTCTAAAGCCCCAAACTGGATGAATCAGGAGAGATAAAAACCTTAATGCAAAGCAGCTTCTGTTTTTGGTTCTTGGAACGTCTATATTTGTTCACCTAGGCTTTGTTGGATATACATAGTTGCTCTTGAAAACATACAATACAATAGTTCTGCCGGCCGATTTCATAATTGTGTTGTGTCTGCTGTGCCATACATACTTTTATGTTTCATAACATAGACTTAAAGGTTGAGATGTTTTTGTAAATCTAGCAGAGCGTTAATAAATAGGGTGTACTTACACTAGACATGGTTGCAGTGAACCAGGCCCGAGTATGATTATCCCCTCCCTCCCCACTCCCCCTCTGGCCTGCACTCACATAGGGTTTCAGCATTCATGCTGGAGCACGCTTAAGTCATTATGATGCCACCGTTTCAGGATAACCAGGAAGAGAGGTGCTCTCACTGAATGAAATGGAGTCCATCGCTGTGTTTACTTTGTGGATAGTAACCGTACCCGAGTCCAACTGAACCGTGCTCTGGCACAACTCTTTCAAGCGGGAAAGGGACGGCTAAACGGAGCACTCACACTAGTCAAACAAACAGCACTTTGGTGGTCAAACACACTCGGGCACGGTTCACACTGCCTAGGGTGGGTACACCCTTAGAACGTTTTTCACAGTCTTTAAATGCATAAATAATGGAAAATGCATAACCAGAACATCTATGTCTATGTAATATTATGAAGTTGGAGTAATGTGTACATCCGTTAATACTGATCCATGCAAAAAACAAAAACACTATTAATATGAAACTATTATAAAACAAAGCATCTATCAATGTATACAGGCAGCCTATGGCTTCCTTGTTACATCAGGAAATGAAAAACATACGCAAAATGCATTAAGCTTTGCTGATGATGATGAAGATGCATACCCCCCTCCCCCACTGCAGTGGTGTCATGCCACTGTAATCACTCATGTGCCTCTATCATTGACCAGCATGATATTTTTGAATACAGATATTGTCTTTACTACTACCTATAGTGTAATGCTACTATTTGCATTAAGGTTTTCTTATCTCTAATGAATGTTTCTGATGTTTGTTGTCACATATTACCATTTGAATATATATATTTATATATATATGCATATATAGGCATTACCCAGGCGGCTGACAGAGATAAGACATTGCCATGTTTGAGAAATGCACCACACATTACTTTTGTAAATACTAGTTCTACAAAACTATGTACAACACACATATAGGTAATCTTTATATCACAGTCTATTGCATAATGGTGATAATCTTTAGTTTTATAAATATTGTAAATGTACAGTCTTTAAGTGACATTTCATAATGTCCATCTCGTTCTAAAATCAGATATAGAAAATAAAACCATCTGATTTGACCACACATCCTTTGTAAAAAATTAAATAAATTAAAATACATTGATTCCCTTTAATGCACAAATGCTGTCTTGAAACACAACGCAATTACTGCTCAACACAAAGTATTGCAGAGATCGAAACTGCACCTTGATTTGATGCTCCGGCATTTTTTTTCCAGCCGCTAAAAGTTTTAGATGTGCTTTTTAAACATTTCAGTATTTCCCAGGTTTGATTTGCGCAAACATTTTCCACAGTGATGCCAGATGCTGCTGAATGCTGGACTTGTTTTGTCATCTTCATCGGTAACGAAAACACATTCAAAAGCATTCCAGTACCAAAAACAATACGGAAAATTCGAACCGTAAGGAAAACATAAACAGAAAAAAAGCTTCTTCAGACACGTTATAGTCACATATGTTAGAGAGGAAGACTTGCGTTTATACTAGAGTTTTTTTTTTCTTTCCCGTATGGTCAACGCCAAATATTCTAGTTGGATTTGCAGATATATATATTTGTATAATATACATTCTTAAGTTGAAGGGGAAGTGTGTCTAAAATATAGTACAAGGAAATTCTGTACAGGACAGCTATGAGGTTATTTCTTTTTTCTCAGAGGAAGTTGGAGAAAAAAAAATAAGAGTCTTTTCCCCATTTTTTAGTCTCTCCATAAAAATCAATCAAAATATCTTTTAAAAAAAATGAACATGGAAAAAAGTAAAACGGGATCATAAATTTGATGCGAACCGCATCTTGTCTTGTTCCGTCTCTGTACTACTTAAGACTGCCGACTCTCTCCTGGAGCCCGTGGAATCCCTGTGCTGGGCACTAGAGGGCGCCGTGCGCACCGGCGGTATTGCGCCCGATGACATCTGCCGGAAAAGGGCAACCCTCTGTGGAACATTGGTGCGGATGCCGCTTTGCAGAACGGAGCCTGGGGCCTGGACGCCTGCCGCGGATCCCATGGGTGGATGGATGGAAGCGAGCGATTCGCCCAATGTGGGATGTGCCCGGGCAGCCAATGAGGTCTCGTGGGGCAGTGACGGCTGCGAGGCAGAGAGGTGGCGTATGTCCTTACTCAGGCTGCCTGACTGGAGCGCCTGCGTGCTCTTGTGGACATCGCTTCTCTGAGGGGACGCCCCTTGCTGTTGTTGCGGTGGCTGTTGTGGTATAGAGGCGGGTGAGGGCTGCTGGGGTAAGGGCTGCTGTACAAGGGACAGTTGGGAGGCCGTCGGCGATCCATACTGGAATGTTCGGCTGGCTATAGGGGTTTGCACCGGGGGACTGCAAATGGATGTGGTGAACGAACAAGGGGACATGATGGCCCCCACCGGCTGCTGCAAGGGCGTAGGGGGGTTTAGAGAAGATGTGCTCAAGTTGCCGTGGGAAACGCTCGGCGCCGAAAACGTGACGCCCTGTGAGGGCGGCATGCGGCCTGACGGGGTTATAGTGGCGGAGGTGCTGTAGCTTATAGGGGCGGCCTGCTGCTGTAATTGGTTGTTCCCAAGAATAGCAGTCGCTGTAGTGAACGGTGGCTGGGCGGGAGAGTTAATGATGGAGTTTCCAGACATCGGCGTGGAGTTCATCCCCGTGACCGATTGCTTCCGATCCACCATCATCACCATCTCTCGGTCCTGCCGGATGATCTGCTTCAGCAGCTCGTTCTCCTGAGTGTTGAAGACGCCAGCGTTCAGATCCTTCTGGAATTTCTGGAGCAGGAGTGAGTTCTTCTTCCCTGTTTGGGGGAAGAAACCAGAAGATAGTCAGTTTTTAGTCGGGGCCGAGCATGTAACATCTAACCCAAATGGGGCAACAAAGGGTGTTGAACAGTGAGAGGAGAAGCACAAAGGTTTCACAAATGTAGAAAGGGGAGGCTAGTCACTCTTAAGTAGAGATTTTGAAGTAGGACTGTTATCTGGAGGTGCTTACCTCATGGCTATGCACCTCCATGCACATTTGTTATTCACTATCGCTAGACCAAATACACACATTTAGAGTCTAAACGAGTCACGTTCTCCGAGCACATCACAGAGACAGTACAAGTTTCATTACCCTGTTGAAGAACAAGCATAGATCTTTTTTTTTTTTATCTGGTTTGCTTGTCTTCGCTGGTCTCTTAGTCTGGTCAAGTTGGTCTGTTTGCTGTGGACAAGCTTGGCCAGGGTAGGAGATGAGATATAAAAGGTATGTAAGCTGTTTGTTTTCCAGCAGGGTAATCTAGTACTACTTTAAAAGGTACAAACACAGTTTTACTGCATTACACTGAGAAATAGTTGGCCTTTACTCTGAAAAAAATATTTTCGTCAGAAGCTAATGATCCTTTAAGCCTCTTCTGGGATATTTTTGTGTATAAACTAAGTTGTAGTTGTTTTATTCATGACTGTTATTATCCGATCTCTTTAAAAAGTAGCTTTTTTATTTTTTTATGTCCATCTACCCTGATAAGCTGAGTTTTTGTGTTAGTGTTTTACAATGAAGGAGCAGGAGTGTCACTTTAAAAATAATTTGGAAAGTAAATAAAGCGAAGCAGTTATTTCTAAATCAATTTAATTATATACATGAAATATAATCCATAGTAAATACATATTTATTTTTCAGTTTGAAAAAGTTATTTACATTTTTATTTATATTTAATTTGCTGAACTGCAAGTCCTGTATTGTGTACATATACAGTAGTAGGTTGAATCACTGATAAGTGCATTTAACAGTCATCTATTTGTGGGTTACTGTGAAATAGATGCCAAAGTTTGAACCAACAATAAAGAAAATTGATCACCTAATAAAAAAATGCTCTAAGATTAATTGAATGAGGGATGTATCGATTTTTCCATGAACCTCTACTATTACTAGTATTTTGGATACAATAGCTTAGCATAGCTCTATTGTTATATAAGGTGACTGAGTAAGGCTCTTATGAGCTGAAGGCATAAAGCAATAGGCTATCAATCTCTCAGCCGAAGCCGTAAGAACAAATCAGGCAGGAGACAGAGTTTCACGATCCAGCTGCTGTGGGACATATAAACTTTTACAATCAAGCTGTCTGCAGTGTTGAGCGCAGAAATGTTATATATTTAATCATTAAGGAAAGACTATTACACAATTTTTGATGATAGAAAGTCAGATTTTTCTATGTTTATGGGGGCAAATGCTAATAGTTTTTCGGGGCATCATGTCAGGCGGTCATATGAAAATATTTTCATACTTTGCAAAAGTTTAACGCACAATGCCACGATGCGAGTTAATGTCACTTGAATTTGTTTTTTATTTTTTGAAAACCATGCTTAAAATGTCAACATTACCTGTCAGCCATCACTGAAATAGTGATTAATTTCAAAAATCACTTGTCTTTGTGACAGCATGGGCATTTTATAAAATTTTCAATACAGACTTACTGAATGTAAGTATTTAGCTACAAAATACTGTGTATGTGTGTTTATATATATATATATATATATAAATGCATTGTTAAAAAGTTGAATTATTGTTTATTATTATTATTAAAGCAATTTTGTTTGCAATGCTTTAGTTATGGGATTGTGTTCTTTAACTGTTAACATTCATATTTGATCTGAATTCTCATTTTAATTGTTATTTGTTTGTTTTTTTTAATTATATATTTTTTTTTTTACATTGTTGTTAATTACTTATTTGTTTTCCTTTTTTGAGAGCAATTGTAAAATGGCAAGCAATTCCCCTCTGGGATAAAGTTTTTCTGAATCTTAAATCTTTAATCTTATTTTAATCTTATTTTTTTTAATAGTTTTTTTTTTAATCCCTACATAAAAATTAATTTTACAAACCAAGCAAGATGGCTTAAAAGTGGACAGTCACAGAAGATTTAATGTGATATGAAAATAATGCTTTTCTTGTCTAAACATAGCCAAAAGTATGTGGACATAAGCCATCAGCACCAGATGGATGATGGTTTAAATAAAAATAAGTACAATATGATCTGCTATTAAAAGTGCAGGACAGTAACTGTCAAGATGAAGGAATTTAAACACTGTCTCATAATAACTTACTGGAATATGTATATTTCATTTAAGACCCTTCCTATGGGGGAAAAGCGATCAATAACCAATAAAGCAGTGTTTCAGTACTATATCATTTGTTATTATCTGAGGGAGAAAGTGATATATCATTGAAGGAAGAAAGGGGCTCTTGAGGATGAACAAGTCTGGTCTCGACAGGAATGTTTATTCAGGGGGACAGGAACAACGTGTACATAACTGCAGTAAGGGCAAAGACCTCCCTGGAGACGTCTCTGAGGTTTTATATCCTTACATATCCAAATATACACAATTTCCTTGTTCGGGGTGCATATCGACTAGTCTGGTAGTGGTAAACATGGCTGGGTGAGTTTGTAGAGAGGCAGTCAGACCTGAGATGCATTTTGGTGCCTGAAAAAATAGCGACTGATTGCCCCTGATGTTTGCAACCCACCCTCAGAGAAATGGCCTTTGTGTATTCGCTCTCAGAAGGCAAAGGCCACGCTCTGTAATCTACTGGCAGCCACAGTGAAATGAATCCAGATGAACACCGAAAAGACTACTGTCTACTTCTAAATGAACATGCATTGAATGTCTATAGACTTACTTGAGGTCTAAAAAGAGGTCTGGAGGTATTGTGAATTCTGTGAATGAGGAGTTGATCAAAAACATGTTAATCACAGGACTCTAAAGGGTCAGTGGAGAAGGGGATCTACACAAGCTCCTTCCAGATCAATCAAGACCTCTAAGAGGTTTAACGTTCTGTTGGATATGTTTAAGGTGTAGATGTTCTCTGACACCCTTGCAGGAACTTTGAGTTCATGTTTTATTAACCAAGTCAACCAAATCTACAGGGATTTCTGCAGGAAATTACATAATTTGGGCTTGTACTAAATAGACAATTTGGCTTGCAGTAACCCAATATTTAGACACTTAAGTCACATTTAAAAATGCATGAATGTCATTGCATTACATAACAAAATATGAAAACCAAATAGCATTAAATGGGAAGAATGCCATCTCAAACTAAAGGGATTTAATTAGTAATCTAATCAGCTTCTAAAACATAAACATTTGTAGGTCTCTGATGATGTTTATACATAAAATGCTTATGTACTATTTTAGGCTAAGAGAATATTGAATTAATATGTTAATATTTTATTGTAATTAATTAAATTAATCATAAATGTTCAGTACAATTATATTTAATGCATTACTAATAAATATATAAAAAAGTGTGAAAAATTTATATTTTATTTATAAATCAACATAATATTCTCTCTATATCCATTTTTATAATTAAATTTTTAAAAAACTGCATTTGATATTTAATGATTATTAATAAAAATATGAATTGCACTTTTGTACTTACATGTATCTACAATGTACTTACAGTGTACTTAACCAAGGATAAGGTAAGGAAAGTGCATGGGTTAGGTTTAGGTTCAAGGTTAGCACCTAGCTATTACTTAGTTATTGTAATTACCACAATAAAGACATAGTATCTACTTCAGTAAGATGATTTCAAAATAAAGAGCTACCAAAATTTTTAAGCATATATCTCAGATGGTTCACTTAAAATTCCTTACAAAAAAAAAAAAAAAACATTTTTCAAAAGTCTAATCAAAAGTCTTGGAAGAATTTAATGAGAAATTTTACTTTATATTATATTAACTTAATGGCAGACTTGGGTATTTTGGCTAATCTAACCAAAGTTTCAGATACCGTTGGGACCAGTGCTCAGTTTTAAATAAAACTCTCAATTTTCTCTCAGTTTTATTTTTTTCGAAGAAATAATTGAGTAGTTTTTCTTTCCAGTGGGAAGTTTTTGCAAAAATATAATTTGAGACTGCCACAACATTTGATTGTGAGCATGAAGACTTACAGTATGAAAAGACATTCTGAACATTGCTTTAGCATTGATTTCACAGTAACCCACAGTCTCTTGCAGAACAAAACCTATTACATGGGGCTTGTACGGAGAAACACACATCTCCACCGAATGTTCTTAGACATTCAGCAGAACGGAACATTCTATTTCACCTCTAAGCTTGACGGCCTCCGCTGAGACACATTAGCCCTCTGCTGCATTCTTCTGGGGCTGAATGGGGATACTGGGCTTCATTTCTTTGTATCTGTGTCACTAAAGATGCCTAATAACCTGGAGTCTGCCTCCCATTCTCTAATTAATGAGTGGAACACAGTGAGCCATGAATGCGGCACACCATTGAGCTCAAACACCTTGCCAGGTGGCTGCCATGACGTTTGGGCCACGGCTATAAATAGGCAGAGAGAAAGCTGCCTACTGTATATTCTAGCTTCTGTTGCTAGCATGTAAAACTACGTAAACTAGTTTGAGTTTCTGACAATCTGTAAACTAGTTTGTTTGGTTAGTTTGAGAGCTAGAGATACACAGTCAGCCTGGAAATATCTAAGAAAATGCATTTTGAGAGTGCAAAAGAGTCATTTAAATACCTTATCTTTATCACAAATGACAGAAAGTAATAGAAATTCATTGTCTAAAGGTGTGGGAAATCTATGTTTGAAAGCTACGTAGCTAAAATCAGGACTAACGTTGCTTTTTTTCTTACATTTGTTGTTCTTATCTGTTTCGTGAGTTTAAAACTCACTTTTTTTGTGGGCTGCACTTCTTTTTTCTTTTCTTTTTTTATACAGTAAGAATTTTCAACACAGTCTCACGACCAATTCGTATGAGGTGGCTAATTCGTGCTAATTCGTATGACCTCACTCATACAATTTTGTATGATTTGTCTAAAGCCTGGTGATAGGTAGGTTTAAGGGCTGGGTTAGGGTTAGCTCATTCGTACAAATTCATACAAATTGGCAACTCGTAAAATACGTACAATTAGGCAAAAAACTTATGAATTCATACAAATGAGGTTGTACGAATTAGCCACCTCGTAAAAATGTTGAATTGCCATGAGACTGGGCTGGCATTTTCTTTGTATAAAGAAAAGTTTGTTTAAATTATATTCTTCTTTTTTTTACATTCATATTTTTTAACGATTATTAAAAATAAAGCTGCTTCAGGATGCCATAGAAGAACCTCTTTGTATAAAGGGTGCCATAAAAGAACTGTTAACATCTGAAAAAGTTTCTTTGTGGTGAAAGACGGTTCTTCAGATTATAAAAAGGTTAGAAAGAGATGACTGAAAATGATTCTTCTATGGCATTGTTTGAAGAACTGTTTATTGTTAAGAGTGTAGAGTCTCTGAAATTGCTAATAAAATCTTATCTTTATGTATAGCTAACCATTTAAAGTAGCTTAACTGTACAGTAGTCAACATTTAAAGTGAAAAACGTTGAACACATTTTGGTTAAAGGTTTTGATCCACTTCAAATATTGACTACCGTACTATAAATAGGCTCACCAAGCTCAAATTAAAGAATCTTACCCAGCACCATTAAAGATACAGACAAATAAGAATAAAAACAGAATGAAGCATTTTGTGTGTTTAGCAACATCATCACAACAAGCAGCAGCGTTGTTATCATTCTGATTATTTTCTTGCAGTAAAAACCTTAAGTGAAGCAAATCTTTTGGGATTTCTAGAACCGATCAAACAGCATGCATGCATTGATTATTATAAAGACAGTTACATAGGAAAAATGCCCCAAACATGACATCAAAATTACTTGCCTTGACTTTAACAATAGCATGCAACCTTGTTTTTACTTACAATGGCGTTTTATTAGTTTGATTTAACCTTGGTTTTGAGGTCCACTGGGTGCACTGAACGCATGCTGGCTGCCTTAAGCCTGTGGATCGTTTCAGATGTGAGGGGGGGAAAATCTGGATCGTCATGAGGAATTTACCTGCTGCCTACTGGTCGGCCAGGACACTCTTGAAAACGAGATGAGCTCATCTCAAGAGGGGCTCCTGGTCAAATAATTTTTAAATAAAGATAGATACATCAATTGTACAGCATGTCATTCTGGTTAATGCATGGTAACTTTAGTTTGCTTTTTTTTGTCAAATTCTTTCGCTTAGGACGAGACAAGCATTTGCAGTCCAAAAAACAGTACATGGAGCATCATGTCACGGTCCGTATTTTTCCCTTGTATGAGACAAGACCCCTTGTTTTAGTTGGACTAATGTCAAATCAACAGAGTTTTGTAAGTGCTGGCAACTTGCAGTGGCAATCTGGTACAAGCCCGTTCTCCACATGAAAGGACAAATGCACGTCTTGGCTTTGTTTACACCGGCCGCCTCGCGTTGTGATTGGCGTTTAAAGGGTGTTAACATCAAAGCCAGAGTTGGATGTGGATGCAATCCTAGTTTTGAATTCGGACAGCGTAATGCATGCTGTCGTTTTTTGGTTCCATTTAATCGAATTTAATTTGATTTGATTGGCCTGATCGCATTAATTCTTATCTGCTATTGATTAGTTGTGACGTGCATGTCACAATAGTGTGGGCATATTGATCCAAACCAATCCAATCCGACTTTTAGTGCAAGGCAAGTCAATAGCAACATGCCAGAATTTAGCAAATAAACACAAAACTAAAAAGAACCAAGGAAAAAGGTAAAGAAAAAAAACACATTAGAGCCTATATCAAATTTTGCTTGTTTGTTTGTTTTTTTGATGCAGGCAAGCAGGTGCTATTTTTTTCGTTTGACCCCAATGACTGTATAATGGAACTTAAAAAGGGATATTGTTTTATATTTCTTACATGTTTCATGCACTCAAGTTGTGAAATTATGCAGGGCTTCATGCTATATTAGTATAGGATTCATAACCGATTCATATGCTTAAAGGAGAAACATTTACTTTGCGTTTTCAGGTCACATCTTAAATTATCTCCTGGTTTTATCTTATGAACTGTGAAATCAAAAGGTGCACAAAGAAACAAGACACAGTTTATACTTTGTGTAATCATATCAACTCTTTTTCTAAAAAAAAGAAATACATATTTTGGAGTCATGCTTGGATGTGACCACTGAATTTAAGATGCATTTGTGCTTCACTAGGTAAATATTCCTACTGAATAAAAGATTCATGGAAATGTTGGGTGAAGAGTAACAAGGCTCATGCTCTAGACTCTACTGTAAACCATAGTGACAGAGAATTCAATTGAATAGCACAAAAAAAGTGCTATGACAAGGTCATAGACCAAACCCATTGAATGGTGCAGAACATCAAACCGATGCTCTACAAATGTTCAGAATGCATTAGCTCACATTTGAATTCCACACAATTCAAATTCATGATGGACGGTGGCCTGTATCTCAACAATGAGACAAAGACTAAAATATGCAGCGTTACAGAACCTGATTTGTCTTAAGACAGCTCCAATAAAATCCCTTTTTTATATTCCATTGTTCCTTTGAAACTGGTTGAAAGAGAAATCCTTCTTTTCAGTATTTCTATGGAGAGTGGTGTGAGTGATAATGGATTTGTGTTTAATGGGAAAAAGTGCACTGTTTTAAAAAAAAAAAACATAGTAATGCTAATTTTAGGACATGTTTTTATGGAAAAGAACATTCAGGAGTAAATGTGTTGTAGTTAAACATGAGGAGTTTCTTAAATTTAATTGTGATATTGCAGATGTTAATGCTGTCATTTAATGAATGTTGAGGCGACTCATGCATATTTTGCACAAATAAACTACAAAAAAATAAAACATTTGGAAAATAAAATTTAAATGCTGCTTTGGAACAATATGTTTTGTGAACAGAGTTGTTCAAATAAAGTGGTTAACACTTTACAATAAGGTTTAATTCATTAACATTAGATAATACATTGGATATCATTAACTTTTTTTCAAGCTTTTGTCAGTTAATTAGTAAACATACCATCGATAACATGTTCAAATTACAGTTATATCAATTCATACACTGTAAAAAAAAAAAAAAAAAATCAAGTAAAATAAACAAAATATTGGATATTGGAGCATTAGTATGTTTTAAAAAACGATTAATCGCATTGAAAATAAAAGTTTTTGTCTGTCTAATATGTGCAGACACAGAGTGTTCTGTGTATTTTTATTACGTATATAAGTACACACACATACAGTATATATTTCAAAAATATTTACATGTATTTATATTATGAATAAATATATTTAACATAAACATAACATATTTTTCCTGAAATATATACATGCATGTGTATGTATTTATATATACATAATAAATAAACACAGCACACATACATATATTATGCAAACAAAAACTTATTTTCAATTGCAATTAATCGCAATTAATCGTTTGACAGCGCTCTTTAAAATACCTTTTAAAAATTGCCCCTTATTATAAAATTCTACACAAGTGTTAGTATTGAACTTAAATGGAATTGAAAAGCCTGTTACTTTGTATCAAAAATCATTTCTTTGATTTAAGAAAGAAACAAGTAAACAAATATAATAAAGTAAGCACTTTAAACGAGCAGGGACTATACTAACATGTGAAGAACTGGTTCTAATTGATAGGTAATTATTTCAGCCCTTGCCCTTTAGTGCACCAGCTCAAACCCCCTCTAGGGGGCGCACTGCTGCGGCTAGGGGTCAAGGGAGGACGGGGTGGTGCTCATACCCAGGTGTGCGAGGTGGGGGAGTGGAACGGAGGCTCATGCTGGTGAGGGTTTGCCTCCGTCCACCCTCCATGCGTCCATTTGGGGATGACATTGAACCAAAACCAGCCGGCCCCGGGCAGAACGGCTACATGCACTGTCGCTTACCGACAGACCACTTAATTAACGCTAGCATTTACAGTTATTTCTAACGATTCACAATAGCTATAATCCATACGCAACATTTGGAGGAAGAAAAAAGAAAAGAGAGAAAATAAGGTAGCATATATAGATACGTCATGCAACACAATGGAAGATGATTGAGGTGCGATGAAGGACAGGACAAACGCGCAACAAACACACACGAGGTACAGGCATTAGACTAGAAAAGAAGGCGAGGGTTGGCTTTCTGGTCTTACCGATGCGGTCCAAGCGGTCGATGGCCACGGTTTCGAAAGCGCGGCGCATCATGGGATATTCCTCCAAGACTTCGTTGAAATGGTCCACGGACAGTGAGAAAAGGCGGCAGTAGGTGTCAGCGCGAACGCTAGCTGTACGACGACCTTTCGTCAAAAGGCAGATCTCTGTGGGAAACAGATGAATTGAAGATATCACATGTTTGATATAATAGAGGTTAGTCGTTAAAGAACGAGGCTAGTTAAGCATCTTCATTGCTAGCTGGAAATGATTAGCACATAAACATAGCATGAGAGTTTAAATTCACGTGACGTGCCTGGTAAAGTATAATAATTAGAAAAATGTACTCTTCTGGAACGCACTTGATTTGCAGGCCATGTGGTAATTAAATTTAACATTTAAATGTGTTGAAACTTTGGTGCAAGTCATGTGATGAGGAATTAAAGTTGTTTCTTTTGGATTGTGAGGCTATCCAAAAATGTATTTTCCAGCACCTTCATGTTGTAGGAATAGACCATATGCCACTAATTTATGAAGAGCTGCTTCTAGAAGAGTTGCTTTGTGTAGCTTGGATGGTGAGCTTTTTAAGATCAAACATTACTGTTAAATTATATATATACATGTATGTATATATGTATGCATAATATTAAAAAAGTTTGGACTGACTATGCATACTTCAGTACTAAATAGTGGATTATGAAGTATTTGTTTGTATCATCTATTTTAAATAATAATTATTATTATTATTATAATAGTTTATTTGTTTGAAATATACATACAAATATTTTATTTGTATATTATTGTTATTATTGTCTACTTATGGTCTACTTCTACTACTACTAATAAATATATATTTATATTTTGTTTAAAACAAATTGTCCTTTATATTATACAAAGAAAAAAACAATTATTGTTATTAATACTAACACATTAATACGTGGCAATACTACTACTAATAATAATCATTTGTTTGCTTATTGAAACAATTAATTGTTTCTTTTTTGCCTGTATTTTTGTAATTTAAATACAATTGTTTAATATTTGTATTATTTATAATAATAATAAGCATTTTATTTGTGTAATTGATTTTTTTGGTTTGTATTTTAGTAATATATTTACTTATTGTTTGTAGCAATACCAATTTATTAATAATTCTATGAATTATTTACAAACACAACAACAATGTATTATTAGTATTAGTAGTAAAATCCAATATTATTTCTATTATTAAACTAATAATAATAATATAACATAATTATTCTTGTTGTTGTTAATGTAAATACAGTATTTCCAAAATAAGTATTTAATTTTTTACCTAAATACCTGAAACTGCGCCCCATCAAAGGTTGAGAAGTGTTTTATTGAACAAAGTACATACTCAAAGTGTTCCACAGAGAGATTTGTAATGAACCTGAGTTGTCAGTGACAGTTTAATCTTGGTTTAATCTGTATGCGGCAAGAAAAGTCCTTAGTGCTTATAGAAGCGCAAATGGTCCTGTCTTTCACCCTGAGATGTGCTTGGGTACCTTCTCTTATATGTAATGTCTGTAAGCTGGAGTAAATAACATATGACTACTGATTCTTTGAATATATTTGCTGTAAATGTAAGACTGTATATCCAGTGCAGATCCTGAAAATGACAGATTTGTAGCATTATTTACAGAGTCTAGAGATGATACCCTTGACATTTTGTCCTGGACGGGAAAAATGCTGTGGAAAAAGTCTGTGTAGCCCGCGGGACATGCTAACAACACTCTCCAGCTGGGAGCGGGAACAAGGTGTTGGAGCTTTTTAATGGAAAAGTGCCATCTCTCTTGCGTCATGCGGTGCAATATAAAGGTGCGGACGGCAAAAGTACTTTGCGCTTGCTGTTCTATTTCTAATTGGTTCATTAGGCTCAAATGTCACAGTAATGTAAATTTTCTCAGCCCAATAACAGCGACAGAAAAGTCAAGAGAGATGGAGAGAGTCTGAAAGTAACAAAATGATGAAACGTCATGAAATTTCAGATTCTGGTAGTAATTGTCGTACTTTGCACGTCTGTGGCCGGCTGCCAGTGGTGGATGAGTGCCTGAACGAGTTAGCGCCTGAGCTAGCAAATGTGTGAAGGTGTCTCTCTCACCCTGACAAAAGAGCGTCCAATCAACCAGCCCTCCTCTCGGGCCTCTGCAAATGGAAATGACACTTGACCTCATATCCTTAGATATGCCTGATTTATTGTCATCAGTGCTTCACCTTAACTGGCCTTCGCCTCACGGCACACTGCCAGAACTTTAGTGTACTTACATGGATGCTTTGAATCACTGCATGTTAAATAAATAAAATAAATTTAATTTAATAAAATAAATACACACATTTAGTATACTAATAATAATTAGTATTGTTATATAATAATAGCTATTGTATAATAATAATAAAAAATATTATTATATTAATAATATTATATTACAAAAATTA
>JAUMHI010000024.1:664414-681786 GCA_032359435.1 Enteromius unitaeniatus
TTGTTATATAATAATAGCTATTGTATAATAATAATAAAAAATATTATTATATTAATAATATTATATTACAAAAATTATCATTTTTATTATCATTGTTGTTAAACCACTGCATGTGTTTTAAGATGCAAGAATCAGTGCAAAAATGTCAGATAAAGTCATCATTATCATCTTTATAATAATAATAATAATGTTTTTGTCTGTATTTATTAGCATTAAAGTATAGCAACAACAATAAATGCACTAACTGTTTTAAAAATAATATTAATTGTAATAATAATTCTAATAACATCATAATAATAGTAATCATTGCTATAATTATATTTATATATTAATTTATATTAATACATTTTATTTATTATTTAATTGTATTTTTATCATTATTAAATAATAATAAAATGAAATAAATCTATTAAAATGTAACCGCTCATGGTACTTAAGTACAAGAATCATTACTTATATTTATACATAAATACATTTATAGACCCAGTTGTTTGCTTTTCTATTTATAATAACAATTTATTATTTTAATCGTCATAGTAGTGCATTTTATATAATTAGTTTTTATTACAAAAAATATTGTTCATAATGGATTATTTTATTATAAATGTCACAAATATATATTATAACTAACAAAAGCAATATTTAGCATTTAGCTAGAATTTTCATGTGTTATTTATTAATTAATTGCTGATAAGCTATTTTTAATCAGTCAATGAATAAATACTAGGCTCTTTTGTCAGAATATTCGGTTTAGCTGGTATCGGTCACTGAAAATAGCATGACAGTCAAAAGTTTGACTTAACACAACCCATTAAAAAGTGGGTAAATTAGGTTGTCATGCATGTTTTTGTATGCTCTCCGTTCAATTTATGACCAAGGTCAATGTGCGTTGAGCTTCTATCAAAAGGCATTAAGGAGGAAGAGATTTCCTGACACTGCCAGCAGCTTTGACACACGTTCGCCCCCGTGTACAAACGCACACATGCCAGCAGCATTCCCGCTACGGGCTAAAATACCAGTAGCAGATGGTTTTCCACTGGAGCAGGTGGCGGGCATCACAGTGCACCCATGCTAGAGCAGGCACAACCTTCATGAATCGTGAGAAAAAATGATTTAATTTAAATTTTTGTTCCCACACTCGTGCAGCTTAGGTAAAACTGAAGAACATGTGACATCAAGGTCAGTCGTGACATAATCTCTGAATTATAAAACACTGTGTGGCTGTTCTCCGAGTTAAAAGCTTGTGGTTTGTACTGTACGTGTCAGATTGATTTGAAATTATGTACTTACAGAACTTTTTACCCGATTGTGCTGTAATTGTGCTTTAAGCCATTAATGATTCTGACAGAAACAGAGCAAACGATCTGAGTTCTGACCTCCGAAGTAGGATCCATCGGTGAGTTTCAGCTCTTTGTTGAATTTGGTGATGACGCTGGCCACTCCATGCTGAATGAAGTACATCTTTTTACCCACGGTCCCCTCACGAATGATGTAGTCGTTAGGCTGGAAGACCTCAAACTTTAGCTTGCTTAGCATTCCTGTCACAAAGTTAGGGTCTGCGTTTGCAAACAACGGCATGGTGGCCACCAGCTTACGACAGTTAAAGTTCACAATTTCCTGTGGGACGAGACAAGGAAAACACGATCAACAGACATCAACAGTAAAGAAAGCACATTTTAAAATGCATTTAAAAATGTAACACAACATTACAGTATTTGTGATGTTTTGTGTTTTAAAACAACAATCTTAAATGTGTACTATAAACATTTATTTATTTATTTATATTTATGTTTTTAAAATATTTTTAAAATGTATAACTGAAATAGTGTAAACAATATATTATTATTATTATTATTATTTTTATTTTAAGGTTTTTATCACAAATAATTAGTATAATTTTGCATCAATTCTTGTGGGACAAAATGAAAAAAAAAAAAAAAGAAAACATACTCATACACAAACTTATAGGAAATAAATAAATTAATTAATTAAATAACACATTTAAGATAGCATTTTCAATGTTTTATGTTATATAAAATATATAAAAATTGTATGTAATATAAACAAAAACAAAACATTATTTTATTTTTTATTTTAGTTGGTTGGTTATTTATTTTTTTGAATGTTTTTTTAATATGCAGTCAACAGTCAAATATAAAAAAATTTATATAACAACCAAAAAAGATATATTTAATATTTTTATATATTTAAAAAGATATAATTTTTATTAAAATATATATTTTATTAATTAATTTTTATATATATATATATATATATATATATAAAATCACACTGTTTAATATTTTGTATTTCATATTTACAGTTTCCTTTGGAACAAAACAGAAAAACAAAATGCTAAATATTATTTCTTTGTTTGTAAAACAGAAAAGTGTCATATAAACAAAAAATATAAAAAGTTTCTTAATGTTTTTGCCTTCTAACAACATTTGATGTGCATCACAATATTTATTTCTTCAATTATATAATCACAGTCTTGCATACTTTTTAACTATCAGCAAAAACACATATTGTAAATATTTAATATATTATTTATAGGGCTGGGCAATGTCTTTAGAAATGTCTTTTCTTTGCGGCCTGTACAGACTGTCTTCCACTGCATTGCAGTGAGCTTGTTTTATGGTTCCCATACAGTCGGTGTCAAGCTCACTTCAGCCATTAACTGAAATCCTGATGCACATAATGTTCAGTCTTTCTTGTCTCCACGCTTCCGGGGTGAAGGATGTGTTTGTTTGGTGTGGCTCGGGTGTGAAGAATAAATTTGCACTGTGTTTTAAATTGTGGCGTAGTCAGAAAAGCGTCAGGAAGGTTCTGACCGCAATCACACAGGAGGAATAATGAGTTTGATAGCCACGTCCAACCCTTTACCTCCACTAGGGAGACAAGCTGGAGACTTTATCTATTTAAAGCTGGTTTGTCACAAGGCGGTGCATGTAAAAATAGCAGCCCTGACCAACTGAGGAAAAGAGAGAGATGGAGGAGCAAGGAAGGGAGGGAGAGAGGTGCTGCCAGGAGTTAAAGGTGTTTTGGGAATGAAGGTGTCAGTGTTATTTCTCAATTTGCTGTATCATAATACACACTCTGATCATGATCATGCATGACATGAGTGCTGCTCTCTTGGGACATTTCCAATGCATTTATGTCTACTACTGTATTCTGTACTTGTACAATATCTAGATGACCTTTAATATTTACCAAAATGTGCAGTATACTGTACAATAGAACACATTGTGTTGGGTACTGTATCCCATAATGTAAAGTGCTTGACCTTTCCACTTTTATTGTATAGCGGACTTCAACTATGAACCTTTTTGTTTTTAGAAATTGTGAAGAAAATATTGATTTATTAATTTATAATTGCAATGGTTAAGACAATAAATCACTTAACACAATATTTTGTATTAATGTGCAATCAGCCTAGCAAAGTATAATTTATATTTTATAAAATATTAATATATATGTATATATATGTAATTTTATTTATATATTCATTTGAATATTATTAATATTATACAAAATATTATGCAAACACATCTGAATATTATGCAAAACAACCAAGAAAGTATTTATTTATTTTAGTTTTTATCTGACAATACTAAATATGTCTCTCAATGTTTATTTATTTTTTTAAATGGCACTTTTAATCACAATAAATCATTAAAAGTCATTTAAAATAATTTATTTTTTATTATTGTGCAAATGATTGTGTTTTGAACATGTCTTAATACATATTTATTAAAATGACATTTTAAAAAATCACAGTATTACTTTTTTTTTTTTTTTTTAACACAACCTTCTACCCTTATGTTTTTTAATTTATGAATTGGTCTAATTTCATATGGATTTCATTTTAATGGCTTACTTTCATATATTTAATTCCACACACTGAGTGCATTTAATTTTTTTGTTGTAATTATGGGATATAATTGTATATAATGTTGGTATGATTTTAATATTTATTCCTAAAATACCATATAAACTATTACATGTTATTAAAAAAAGATATACATATATATATACAGTACATATATATATATATATATACGCACACAAACATATTGAATCAGATATACAAGTAGATGTTAATCTTCCTTATGACATCATAAAACTTTAAAACTGGTTCTGTCAAACAATTAATCGCATCCAAAAGAAAAATTTTTCTTTGTATAATATATGTGTCTGCGCTGTATTTACTATGTATATATTAAAACACACACATACAGTATATATTTTGAAAGTTTTTACAAGTAAATGCATTCATATATTTATTTTTGTTATATTTGATATTATATATAAATATATTTAATATATAAACATAACATATTTTTATTAAATATATACATGCATGTGTTTGTATTAGTCAGTCTAATATAAGCTACCAATAACCTGACACAGCGTTAATGACACAGATGAGTGAATCTGCTATAAGCGGTTACTACAGTTAAAGAACTGTACGTGGCATTGAAATAATGGCAAAGTAGTGAAGATCTAAGATAAGATGTTTCCTTTCATATCCAAATGAAAGCGATTATGTGTCCAGACAGGGAGATTATCCTAGATCTGCACTTATTTTCTGAGATGCTTAGGTTGAAATGTACTCGTGGCAGTATAAGCTCTGACCCTGGGTCAGCACTACTAGGTATTTGTGTCTCACCTCTTTGAGAGGGTCGTTGAGCTCGTTAAGGATGCTGTCCTCGTCGAAGATCTTTCCCTGGTAGCGATGTTCATAGTAATCATGGATTTTCTGCCGCATGTCAGCCGGCAGCTTGTGGAAGGACATGTACTGCTCCACTTGCTTGTACTGTAAGACAGTAAGAGTTTAGAGTAAAAATAAATGAATAAAAGGCGGAACTGATGCAAGTAAGCAAGACTTGTGGGAAATAACATCACTGTTGTTTCTCCTAGATTGCAATTTGATTAAATGGAGGGCAAATGGAGACTTTTGCTTAAGGCATGTCTTTTTCTTTTCTTTGCTGTTGTTTCTTGTCAGATTGTGCATTGTGATGAGTGCGATTTTAAGCATAATATACAATTGTATTTCATTGATTACATTTGACAGGACTAGCTGTTTTGACCTCATCGACACACAATATTGCAACATCATTGGAGTTAATCTCAAACTAATCTTAAACAACAACAAAAACAACAACAATCAAAAACATAAAACACAATTATTTCAGCAATTTTATCAATAAATGCAAAAATAAATGCTGAAAATGCAAAAAAATACTAATCTTATTATTGTTTGTAATTTTTATTTAGACAATAATATAATAATAATAATAAGCTTTTTAAATTATTCAACAAAGACATTAAATTAATAAAAAAGTATAAGAATATAAGAACAAATGTTGTTCTTTTAAAAAAATTAATAAAACTTCCTATTCCTCAAATAATCCTAAAAATATTTATCACATTTTCCACAATAAATAAATAAATAGCACAACTGTTATCAACATTGATATAATAATAATAATATTAATAAATGTTTAACAACATACTGTTTTACAACAAATTAATGATTAGAATCCATAATTAATTACATATTTAGAACATTTTTTAACATATTCCAATAGAAAACATTACTTTTAATTACTAATAATATTTCATTACATTAAATGAATTTAACATTGGTATTTTCCTATTTGATCAAATAAATGCAGCCTTTATGATAAAAAAAAAATATATATATATATATATATATATTTTTTTTTTTTTACTTTTGAAGTGTGGTGCAAGTGTGTTTAATGACTAAATGCAATTCAGAGTAGTTTGCCAACTAGAAATAGTTTAAATTTGTATTTTGTGTGTTCTTCAATTTTGCAATGAAAGCCTGCAATCAAAAGTCAGAGATTTTGATACCTACATTTCATCAAATTCATCCAAGACAGATTTATCTTTGCTATTATTGTCTCGGCTGTTTCTATTTGTATATCCCCAGAGGAATGGCTCCTTAAACAGAACTCAGAACATTTACCTGAGCCGTGAAAGAGCAACCTTGAGCAATGAAACGCACCTCTGCGTGGGCGTTTGGTAAAATGATCTTTTTGTTTTGTGCATGATTTAGTGATGAATCCTGTGTAAACACAAGCAGACGCACACAGGGAAATGTGCTGGGTCACTGTCTGTGGGCAGGTGGTGCGTGCGAACGAACACTTCCTGTCTGCCAACTCAGCTGATGACATCAGAGCAGGAATGTCTAATCCAGCACCTGCTCCCCGATACCTAGCTCAGGTTACGCATAAATTCAATTACGTATGCTTTCTGTAGCTACGCAGGCTGCCCACTCCATCCCGTCACAGGAAATTATACCAACACAGTCTATATCTGTTCCAGAGCTATCTATTTTAAACTTTTGCATTGATTGACTTATCTACATCAGCTCTTCTGTTCATGATTAATCAATAAATGCCGTTAGATGTATGAACTCTATTTCTGTACAAGCTGTTTTATCGGTTCTCTATAAGTGTGCTTTTACAAGAAACGGTTTCATAAATTCAAATGGGCTGCATTAGGATTTTCCTTGCTTTAGTAAGATCATTTTTGACATACTCTCTATTTATAAAAAATGAAGCATGTTGAGGTTTTATGAATTTTTTTAATATTATAACAATTTAAATGAATAGCTTGCTATTTTTATATATTATAAAATGTATTTTTAAAATCAAATTTAAATCCTGTGATGCAGAGCAAATTTGTAGCATCATTACTCCAGTCTTTAGTGTCACATGAAAACATTTTAATATGCTGATTTTCTGCTCATGAAACATTTCCTATTAATGCAAAAAATATAAATTATAATAGAATTTAATACATCCGCGCTGAATACAAATATTAAGTTCTTTAAAATAAATAAATAAATAGACAGACAAATAAATAAACATGCAACCAAATAAACAAATACATAAATCTTCCAACTTTTGAAAGTAGTAGTATATTATATATCTATATATATATCTCAACAAAATATTTTTAATCTTAATTTGGGTAAAAGTTGCAGACTGACAGAAGTTTTCAGTTCATTTATCACATTTGATATAAAAGGTAAGATTGGATGCCTTGCAAAAACAACCGAGTTAGTGACTGTAAGTACTGTAAACATGTAAACAATATTTCCAAAATCTGATTATTTTACATATACAGAAATCTGTGTTTTATGTGATGGCAGTGAGAGGGAAATGCAGCAGCACAGAAACTGAAGAGAACAGAAGACCGTGTGATCCTTTATCATTGCAGGTGAAATGGCTTTAAATGACAATTCAAGCACCAAGCAATTAGACTAATGTTCCAAAACCTCCCCGTCTCTCTCTGCTGCGTCTGGCAGTCCCACGGCAACTTACAGTCTCGACAGGAACCCTTTGTCCTTGTCTCTTAGACAGAGGCCTTGAGAATTTAATAGCTGATGTCTTCAGGCTGTGATAAGATGGGACAGCCTGCTTTAGCTTGACCATACTGATTTTAGAATACGTCTCTGAGGAGACTTTGTGTCTCAAAAAATTTATACTGAAATTCTAATGCACACACAAAGTGATGAAATCACCAACAGTGGTATTTTCAGTGGTATATGTTTTTTTTTCCCCAACACAAGCATGCCTCTTTTCTATGTAAATTATGCCTACTGGATTATGCCTTATTCACTACATCTCCGGGCTATTTGGCTGGACTAGTTAACAATGTGCCATAATTTGCATAATTCAGGCAGTGGAATTGAATGCTAAAACAATGCAAATAAATGGTGCGGGCACAATTCATTCCTAGTGAATTTCCCACATTATGTTTCTAATCTGGACGAGTCAGAGCCAGTGCTGAATATTAATCATATGAGAATAAATGACCTATGGTCAGTCAGTCGGTGGCGGTACGAGTGGTACTTGAGAACGACCATATATCAAGCATTTTTTAAGGTTATAGTACATTAAAGAAAGATCATGTGACTTTTACAGTATGTACACCAGGTGACCTGTAAATATCGCATAACATTAGTTAATTAAAACTAATGCATTTTGCAAATTTTTTTAAATAAATTTATATATTATAAATTTAAGACATTTATAAAATATCCCATAAAATAAGGTTTTGAGCAAATTTAGGCAAAGGCAAAGTAAGTTGTAAACGCTGGCTTACATTTTTCTGATGTAAGACATCCTCGATGATGTATGCGACCTACGGAGGGCGCAGCCTTCTAAATAAGACACAACTACCAGTAGCTACATTTCCATCCACTTATTCCTATGTGCATTTTGGAATATTGCATAAAAAACTGCTGGATGAAAATGCCAAGATGCGCATAAATTTTTAAAACGCGCATCAAAAACTTCTGCGCACATTTGAGTAGGATACATTTTTATCCAATTAGAGAAAATGTGCATGGATGGAAACACTTTTACCGAATAAATAAATTGAAAAAGTCTTTGCGGGATGTCTGGAACGATCTCGTTCACACAGAAAATATATGTTGTTATGAACATTCTGAAATGAATGAGCAAATTTTGTTGTACAGATATTCCTAAACAGCAGCATCCGCCTTCAAAAGCATCGACCACATTTATTGTGTTTCGTCAGCTCACTCTAGGCGCAAGTAGATTAATTTGCTATATCATATATGCAAATTATTACAGTATATTCTGTACCTTCTAATATATGCTCCCTTTGACTGGAAATAGTGCTTTACTCTCATGTTTTTTGCGATATTCCAGCTTACCATTGGAGATTGTAATGGGAGACTCACCTGTGCCCTGTGCAGGTGGCTGGACATAGTATTTAAAAAACCGATTGTCTGATCTAAAACTGGACAGATGGACATCCTACCTTTACGCAAACACATATTGAAACTTAAGAAAAACATGAGCTGTAGACCAAAATCTCCAGAATCTCATCCATTTTAATCAGAGTCTGCTTAGACACGCACTCAGGAAGCAGAATCAGGAGATCAGCCTGTTTGGTTTAACGAATTGTCACAGACCGGTGACGACAGCACCTGTGAATAAACATCGTCTTGCACACTGCAGGCTAGTGACGCTGCTGTAAGACAGAGGATAGCGACGAAAATGAGGGCGAAAACGAAAAAACGATGTCACTTCTTGTTCTACATTGATTACAGCGTGCCTGTCAGAGCATGATAAGGCCTGTTTGTGTTTGCAGTGCGTTGATTTACGCTGAACTCACAAAGAAGGGAAACTTTTTGGTTGTTGGTTTGGGAAGTGCAGAGCAGTCCTGAGGTGGTGAGATGCCACAGAGAAGTCAAGCTGTTTTGGGCATGTGGCTTAAAGCACAAATATCACTGGTACTGCCAGAGCAGATAAACTCACTTCATCCTGAGGGGATTTCATAAAGCTTGCTTACATGGACTTCATGATTCCCACTGAGGTAATGCTAAAATGTTTCAGCCGTCTGTGTGAATAACAGCTGGCGTCCTTTTAGTGTCAGCGGCATGTTTATACATCCGCTTCAAAAGGCCATTGACACATGATTTACCAGCCTGTTCCTACAGACATGTGCCAATGTTCCTGAATTTGCTTCTTTTTTGCCCAATCCTTTTCTTTCCTTTCTTTTCTTTTTTTCTTTTCTTTTCTCCCCCACCAACTTTATTTTCTTGCCCATGTTTCATTTTCCCTCTTTTCTCCTTGCTTTTTTCCATTATCTTTTGCTTTCCTTTTTCTTTTTTCCTACCATTTTCTGTTCCCTCCTTTTTATTTCCTTGCTTCCGTCCGTCCTTCCATCCTATCCTATCCTATCCTATCCTATCCTATTTCTTTCTTTATTTTTTCCCTTCCTTTCCTCTGTTTTTTTCCTTTTCATGTTTTTAGTATTACATTTCCTTTCCTTTCCTTTCATTTCCTTTCCTTTCCTTTCCTTTAGTTTTTCCTTTTCCTTTCATTTTTCTTTTTAGTTTCTTTCCTTTACTGTCCAGTTTTCTATTTTCCTGTACCATTCTTTGCATTGCACTAGTCATTTCTCTCTTCCTTTGATTCTTTTACACTCTTTCCATCACCTTTCCTTTTCTATTGCTCTATTGCTTCCCTTCCTTCCTTACTAACTTCCTTCCTTCTGTCTTTCCTATTCTCTCTCCTCATCTTCCTCCTCTTGTCACTGCACATTCCATTTTCTGTCTCTTCTTTTTTCCTTTTTTGTAAATTTTTCATTTTCAGTTTCCATTCATCTTTCAGCTTGGTTTCTTTCTTTCCTTGCTTCCTACATTTTCTCCCTCCACCTCTTTCCTATTCCTTTTCTTAAGGTTTTCCTCTCCTTCTCACTACCTTTTATTTACTTCCCTCTTCTTTCCTTTCTTTGTATTAATACTAGGCTGGTTCAGATTTTTTTTCTCTTCACTCGTGCAAGAGCACAGAAAGCTAATCCATGTTCGGGTTTATTATCAGCGTGGGAACAGAAATGCTTTGGCAAGATTAGGTTTGTTTATCACCACTCTCTCTTTTTTCCATTTCTTCTTGCTGAAGCAGTCATCACATTAAACGTGTGCTGGGCTCTGGCAGGGTTATATTAGATGTCAGAAACAATCCGCCCAGGCTGTCTGCATCTCTCCTGCGTCTCAGGTGCTTGCGGCTGCCCCTCAAAGTGAAGAGACAACACAACTACCCAAAAAATGCTTAGTTCCACCAAATTGCAAAGTCACCTGGTTGTGGAGGACAGACTGTGGTGTTCATGCGAGGAAGATAATAATACAGAGCTCCCAATTTGCTACGAAGGAAGATGAGAATAGGCAAGATGATCTGAGGTCATATTGCCTTTTATTATTCAGTCCTTTTGAAAATTAGTATCTATATTTTGAATCCTCTTAAAGTAAAAAACACACAAAAGCATTTGCTGCATGTCTGTTGCTGCAATTTCAGATAAATAGGAGCACAACAAATGCTCTCAGGGTTTAAATACTGTATAATAAGTTTCTTGTATCAACATTGAATCCACATTTATTAGCAATAATGTCATTATTTAGCATTCCCCACACATTACGATCATATAATCAAATCGACCTTTCCTTTTTTCGCCCAGCAACAACAAAATCCAGACGCTTTTTCAATTTGTTGGAGCAAAACACTGACAACATCAATGCCGTGAATTATCACCTAGTCAACGCTGTCAGTCATGACCAAAGTCCCAAGATATGTATCACACAAACTGACATATAAAAAGCTGTTGATGTCGCAGCCTGCTTTGAATTTCAAGCTTCAGGGACACTGAAGAATCTGACAAGCAACAATCATAAGGAAGGACAGAAAAACAGGTGTGCACCTGGCTTTAGATGTCTTGTAGCATCCAACAAACAATCCATCTGTTTAGACTTCCATCACACAACAACATGCATTTGTAAAGCATTACAAAAGAGGGCTGCTGATCTGACCAGGGATTCTAGCTGTTTATTCCGTTTGGAAGGAGATCCTCGCCTCGCTCTCCTGCTGTGGAATGCTCTGTAAATGCCAGGAACAATGGCTGTGTTTATTCCTAAACCGCTATCACAAATGACATCAGGTGAATAAGGTGAAAGTTGACCTCACATCAGAGAAGGTTCTCCTCGAGGCGCTCTCCTGCCGATCTTCTTTGATCTCGCACTTTGAAAGAACTCTCTGCTCAGCACACAACCACGTGCCATGCGCTCTCTGGGTCTGATCTCATCCATGTGCTGATTTGATCTGCTGATCATAAGAGATCTGCTTCTGCAAAGCCACAGATGAGTGGACTGATGAGAGATAAGGCCACTGGAGTGTGGTTATCTTCCATTAGTCGGCTTTCTTATGCTTGTCTTTGCAATTGGAACAGCAGATAGAATCGGCAATGAGTCAGACAGAGCAAGAGCTGAGTCAGAAAAGATAATAATAATAATAATAATAATAATAATAATAATTATTATTATTATTATTATTAAATAAATGTGCTTATTATGATTTCTATTAATGTATTTATTAATAAATTATTAAATATATATATAATAATAATAATAATAATATATCTACCATAAAACTACTGATTGCGGCATTTACTATTATTATTATTATTATTATTATTACTATTAATAATAATCATCATAATAATGTTTTCTCATTTTTCTATTTATTTAAGATTGTATGGTAATATTGTTATAAAAATATGGCAACAAATACATTAAAATAGTTACGTAATAGTAATAAATAATAATTATTATAATTAAAATTATAATAATATTATTATTAGTAAAAATATGATTCATTATATAATAATAATAATAATATTTTGCATTTTTATTTTTCTATACTACTAATAATAATCTATTATTGTAGATTGAACAAATATGCTTAATTTATTTTTGTAAATTTCACTATTTTCTCAGTTTTATCTTATACTGTAAGCAATACACAGCAAAGGAGTTTAGCATCCCAATTAGCCATGTTAGTGCAAAACTAGTGTCTAGATTTTTTTCATATATTTTTTGTTAGTGTAGTGCTTTATTTACCATGCAGAAATGTATTTTTAGCTAAGTAAGCTAGTTAAACCGCCTGGTTGGAACATCAGAACGCCAGTATCCCAAATAAGACAGTGCATGCTAGAGTTCAGAGATGCTATTCTTCTCGGCAGTATGGGCCAGTGACATTGGTTTTGTCATTTGACCTTAGCTGTTTATATATAGTGACCACTGAAAAGCCCGTTCAATATGAATGCCATTTGCAGATCTCTGGGCAGGGGAGCCGTATCTAATATCCATTTGCAATGGAGCCAGATTTTAATTGGCATTATGGTGGGATGAAACCACAGCGGTGACATTGCGATCCTAAATGGAAGAGAAACACGTGTCTCGCTTGTGTCGAATGCTGCACGGCCTCCGCAAGGTCAAAAAATCATATTTAAATTGGAGATAAGAGTCCGTGCTGGGACAGGCGGAGAGATGTAAATTCAACGAAGCCCTTTGTCCGTTTCAGACCGCTGTGTCATTGTCACGGTGAAGGTGACACCGGCTACGTGTGCAGCTCAGATAAGCCTGTGCACGGTGGCCATGACAGGGAAATTGATGGTACGCATGAGCCATGGATGTGTGCAAAACCCTGTTTTCCAGAGTCAAGGAATCTCATTAGTTTGGAAATCCCACACTTTGTTCCGCTAAAGGGTTTCAGCTAAATGGCTTTGCCAATCAAGAAGATGTAAGGGCCGGCTGTAATGAGAAAATGCAACTTTATGAATGCAAGTAAACTCCTAGATGGTATTTTTAAACCCTGTAAGAGCATCACAAATGAGCTACGCTGAAAATATCTCTGGATATTGATTGGATCGTATGTCGGAATGTGTATATACTACTACAATAAATTTAGAGGATGCTGACATTTAGTTGGTTGTTTAGCAGGCATTTTATTTCCAAAGGCAGCTTAAAGTTTACTTGATAAAGGAGCGCAAACATTTTTTAGAATTGCATGTACAGTTTATGCTTCTGCATTAAATTGATTTTGTCGACAAAGAGAAATTGTATATACATTTTACTGCACAGGGGTCACTCTTTCATAACTTTCAAGTATCGGATTTGTATCCGGTGTTCATTTTCGTATGAGAAATTGAAAGGGAAACATAACAAGCATAAAGCTTATATACACTAATGTTGGGGTATTTTCTTTAATGCTTTTTTTGTTTTGGTTTGTTTGTTTATTCTCTTACAAAGCTTCATTTATTTGTTAAAAAAATACAGTAAAAATATAAATATTGTGAAAAATGATTGCAGTTTAAAAGAACTGTTTTAAAATGCTGTTTTAAAATATATGAACATTTGATTCATTTCTGAGATGTCAACGTATAATTTATCATTTATAATGACCCTTTAGTATTTATTTGTCAATATCAATGTTAAAGTCTTACATATATTTAATAAACGTAAAGCATCCTTGCTGAATAAAATTAATTTCCTTAAAAAATAAAATAAAATGAAATAAAACAAAACAACATCTTTTTACTGGGTCAGTCCTTTTAAAAAGCACAAATAGATATGGTGAAAATATGCAGTTTTTGAGGACACTGCCCCGTGAAAAGCTTACTAAAAGGTACAGGCTTTCTCTGACAGTGTTGTGGATGTTTTCTTTTTGATTTGGTCTGTGCCAGCTCCCTGGAGCACAATACCATTCTCTTTGTTTCAATCTCGTCTTTCCACTCATCCACTGTAATGGCATTAAATGGAGAACCTGATGGCTTGTGTTGGCATGCCGTTGCATGTGTGTTGTGACGTTAACCCGGTTCACTGAGGTCGGGTTTGTCACCCAAACAAAGCCCAGATGAGATAAGGCCCCCTTCTCTCACGGGACAAAGCAGCTTTGGCTCCCCTCGTGCATGCTTTGGCCAGGAGATAGTTTTGTTGTTCACTTGGGATAAATCCTCTTTGAAGCACAGGGATATAGTGATCTACTAACGGTGCAACAAGCCCTCAAAGACGCTAGAATGAGTGGTAATCTGTCAATCCATCCTCTCATGCTTTCTCAGGGAGGAAATGGCATGCTGTTTAGAGGAAGTGAAATCGATACACAGTGGCATCTCTGAGTTGATGCCTTAAGCATCAGAATCCTCGATTGAGCTCGGTAATGAACTATACAGCTGAGGTCAGAGCACTGCAGGTATGTGTCAAACAGCGACAGCATTGACTCATGTGCATTATTGTTTACTGTTGAACTTATGGTAGATTTTAAAAACTAGACTTTGTATAGAAATTTTACTTGATTAGAAGTGATTAAACGGTCGTCGTTGTTGTTGTTGTTATATTAACAACAACAATAATACATTTATAATAACAATAATACAATATACAATAAAACTTTTTTTAAACACTACGTAAATTAAATAATAATTAGTAATTTATATGATTATTATTGTTGTTGTCGTTACAATTTTTCCTTGTTTTTAGTAACAGTAGTTACTAATACAGTATAATAATAAACAACAACCAATAATATAAATGACTAAATATGAATATATATATTTGTAATGTGTTGTTGTTGTTGTTATTATTACTACTTGTTTTTAAACAATGATAGTTGTTGTAATAATAATAATAAAAATAATAATAATAATAATAATAATAATAAAGCACATTTCTTTTTGGATAATAAAGAATATTAACTAATAAGAATCAATTTACTTTGTTTTTTTAATAACAATAATAATTTATTGTTATTATTATATGTAATATTAATTTTGTATTTTTGTATAACAACAAAAAATTATATAATTATTATTTTTTAAATAACAATATTGTTATTGTTATTTTAGCAAATATAAAGAATATTTATTATACATTAATAAGAATCCATTTTCTTGATTTTTCAATAATAATACAAAATACATATTTCATAATTATTTAAACAATCATATTGATGTTTTTTTATAACTAAGACAATTTAATATTAATAGTAATTAATTTTCTTGGTTACCAAAAAAGAATATATAACTAATTATTAATTATAATTTTCAATTATTATATAAATTATTATATTTTAATAATATATACAGTTGTAAAGACACTATCTGGCTCATTTTTGTCGTACTGTTCACCCAAACATATCTAATAAGTGTGGCCCTGTAGATGTAGCTCAACCTGTACATGTTGTCTGAAGCGTGCAACCCATGTAGCTAGAATTTCTTTGACGTGAGATCAATATTGATGTCATTCCTGAATGATTGATGAGCAATGAGCTCATAATGTGATACATGACGATGACACAGATTACTTCACTGTCGAGATGTTGTATCATCGCATGCACATCCAGCGAAGGCACGGTGGTGTAAATATCAAAATAACGTGTGAATACCTGCAAACAAAGCCGCCAGGTGAATGAAACCATTGAGGCTGTGCTTACCTTCTCCTGATACTGCCGTCGAGACGAGTCCAGAGACTGGATGAGGGCTGTAGCGTGACCCACGAACATGGCGTAACAGGTGGCGCCCACAATCATACTTAACATGGTGATCCAAAGGTCCGACATGCTGACAGGCGCTCTGGCTCCATACCCGATACACAACATGTGACTCATGGCCTTAAATAGGGCGTAAGAGTACTGCTTTCCCCAGGAGTCGTTCTAAGAAATTGATAGAGACAGAGATGAGAGGATGACACAAAAAGAAAGAGTCAGCAATAGAAAAGCAGGTGGAGTGAATTTAACACATGCACGCTTGCAGGCAAAATATCAGTGAGTCTGCATAGAGCATCCTGCCAACTTGACCTTCATGCTTGACAAACTATCTCTCTCCATGCTTCTTCCCTGTATTCTCTGTATCGTCTCGTGTATCGTTTCTCTATATTATCTTCCATATTTCCTGTTACATTTTTATTTGTTGTAATAATTGTATTTTATTGTTTTTATCTGTCCAATGTAATCTTCCATTTGATTTTTTTTATTTTTAAACTTATTTGAAACACTATTTTGCCTTACAATAAGCAACAAACAGCCAATATTATGTAAAAGAATAAATACAAACACGTATACGCTTGACTGACACTAATTTGACACTATTTACACGTTAAAATGATTTTTAAATGGCTATGTTTTATATGCGTGGCAAAAAATATGTTGGTATATATGAATATTAAAATGGAAATTAATTATACATTTAATAAAATATATATTTATAATATTTTTTTCACCCATTTGTTTTTCTTTGAGAAAATACTCCATCTCTACACCATCTATTAGTCTCTGTGTCATTTGCAGTGGGGTGTTAAAAGAAGTGATGGCTTTGGTGTCTGCTAATCAACTTGGATTACTTCTATTAGCTGCTGTCAGTTGATGCACAGCTCTGTGGATCCCTCATGCCGGACGGGAGAAGAAAAGGAAGGACACTTTCAGTCCTCTCCCAGGCTATTAGCGCAGCTGATTTTAATGGAGAACTGTGCGAATAGAAAGAGACAAACTGTACTGCAGATGTACTGCAGCGTGTCTGACCCAACTCACAATCAATACATCAGCTCATGAAAACAAGGTTGAAACTTTTCAAGCATTTTTTGTTGTTGATACTGTTATTTGGAGCCTTTTTTGTCATTTACATATTTTCTATATAGCACTGTCAAATGCCAGTTAATCGCATGCAAAATAAGTTTTTGTTTACATAATTTATGTGTATGCACTGTGTATATTTATTAAGCATGTATAAACACACTTGCTTGTATATATTTAAGAAAAATATGGTACATTTACCATCTTGTGGTACTGGTAAATATATTTAGATATGATATAATGTCTATAAATATATACATGTTAATACATGCAAATATTTTCAAAATATATGTGTGTGTCTTTATTAAATATATAATAATTATACACAGAGCACACACATTATTTTGGATGTGATTAATCAATATTCATCATTTGACAACACTATATTATATATAGCTATATATTATA
>JAUMHI010000024.1:681886-695179 GCA_032359435.1 Enteromius unitaeniatus
CACACACATTATTTTGGATGTGATTAATCAATATTCATCATTTGACAACACTATATTATATATAGCTATATATTATAACAGTATGATAAAAATAATATTGGTCATCTGGAAATATTTTATTATATTATATTATATCATATTATAGTATATAATTATATATTATGTTGTGATAAATATTAGTGTATAATAGTATAATAAATATTTTAATACTATATAATTATATATTTTCCCATTTTATGTTGTATAAATTGTTGTATGAATATTAGTGTATAATAAAAATAGCATTAGTTATCAATAAACAGAATTATTCATTTCTCTATTGAAAACACAATCTTGTAAAACTTGAAATATGTTTTTTTATTTTTTTATAAAAAATAAACTATGTCTAATTCCATTTGTTTATAAAATCCCTGTTGAATCAGCATTGGATATTTTTGGGAGTATGTAGCATTGTTCTGTTTAGGTCATGAATTTGCTTCTCTGACTTATTTTATACCCAGAAGCTATTTTCAGTTTGCTCTGTCACTCCTCAATGTCAGCATTACTCACAGACATTAGTTAACTGAGAGCACGGACTAAAACAAGACCCATATGACTTCCGATGGCCTCAGCTCATCATGTTTATGTGAAGCCCGCTGGAGGGATGTGAGGATGTGACATTTCCATGTTCATGGATGGAGTCAAGAATGGAATTGCTGACTGTTTGAATCTTTTCCTGCTCATTTTGAAGAGGAAAAAGTGCTGAGGAAGCTGACAAATGCTTGTTGAAGCCGCTCTTAAACCTGCGTGGCGCTGCCTGCCAACCCACAGGGCTCTCAAACGGCTAGCCGGCATGCTAGTATCACACACGCTAGTTCTGCTGAGTGTGTGTGCCTGTCAGAATAACTTCAGAAAAATGCTCGTGATGTGCTCGCTTTCTCTCTCTACGGTTATATTAACTGCAGTACTGAGTCACCTATTACTGCCAAATCTAATCTCTATGCAGATTGCTGATTTCTTTTGCAGACTGATGGAAAAATTAAGGCGTAATTGCAAACATGGGGGGAGGGGGGGATTAGCATCATATTCCCTAATGCATTTTATGCTGGAATGACATAAATGACACAGAGCTGCTGTGTCATATGTTGTCATGGCATATCGACTTGGATTGTCTGTTACTAACATATTTTCTGTTGTGGCATTATGTGGTTGTTTGGACGTTGCTAGGTGGTTGTTACAAGCTCAATGATTCTCTTTTCAGAAATCTTCCATTTTGTGTAGATCTGTCTGTAGAATCCGATCTGTTTTCCAAGATTTGCTGTAATTATGCAGCTGGTTTCCAGTAACTTACTGTAAATCTTACTGTAAATTTATCAAATTTATTGGCAACAGTTTGTTCAAAGATAAATGAACATTAAACAAAAAAGAACAGATTTTTCTTTACAGAATAAAATGATAAAAAAACTGCCTCATGCAAAACATTCTGGCAACCAGTGTTACAAACCGCGCCTCTGTGGCGCTCTCCGGGAGCCGGCGGCGGGAACCCTCGCCTGAGTTTTAGTTTCCACCCGGACCCTTTAGAACCACGTACCTTGGGCACTTCCTCTCGCTGCTCCCGCCAAATCTGCGGGTATTTAAGCGAGACTCGGACGCGACATGATCGCGAAGTCTTGATTTGCCCCGCGATCATTACTGAGCGTTTTCCCGTGTTGTTTATTCTGGTATTGTACTTTGGACTGTTTCCTGGACTATTGAATCTTCTCTGCCTGCCCCGACCTTTCGCCTGTACGACCTTGCTTCTTGGATTTACCCTTGTTGGATTTGTTTGTTTGTTTGTAAAGACTGTGTTGAGCAAAAAAGCCTGCATATGGATCCAGACCAGCCTGAGAGTGTGTCACAACCAGAAATCCTTATCAACCTTTTTCTGTTTTTTTCTTAAATTGGTCCCAAGAAATGCTTTGCATGAGGCTGTTATTTTATTTATTTTTCCTGCAAAGATAAAGACTTTTTAATGTTTAATGTTCATTTATCTTTATCTTTATCTTAGTGGTAGCTGCAGAATTGTTTGGGAGTTCTTAATAGGGTTGCAAAAGGGAAGATAATTACCTGTACATTTTTGGAAAAAATCAAGATTTTCCAAAATGTCCTTTTGCCCAAATTAGAAAAAAAAAAATCCTGGAAAATTTCCAGAATTTTGTCATATATTTTCGGCCAATTGGCAACCATCACTGGCAAACAAGTGGGTGGCATTGCTAGGTGGTTGATGCAGTTTTCTGGGTTGGAGCTATAGAATTGCTCAGGAGTTCTGAGTAGGGTTGCAGGGGGGCAGAAAATTACTAGTAAATTTACAGAAACCTTTCAAAATTCAGAATTTTACCATAAATTCTATGCCCATTTTGCAGCCTTAGTTCTGAGTGGCTTGCAATGCTAAGTGGTCGATATAATTTTCTGGTTGGTTGCTACATAATTTTTACGGTGTTGTTGTTAGTGATAGAGTTTTCTGGGTGGTAACTACCGAATTTATTCTGTAGGTAGTTGCTATGGTGTTTCAATGTCATTGGCAGGACATTCCAAGGTGGTTTATGTGGTTTTCTCATAGATTGTGATGGTCGTCTGGGTGGTTGCTTTGGCATTGCTAGCTGTTTGATAGTGGTAGCTACAGAATTTCTGTAGCTTTCTGAGTAGGGTTGCAAAGGGACAGAAAATTTGAAATAAAAATAAAATCTTAAATATTTAAAAAAAAAAACCCTCTTTTTCTGGGTTTTCTGGGTGGTACTGTAGCTACAAAATTGCTGGGGTTGTTGCTAGGGCCCTGCTAGGGGTTGGTTTTCTGAGTGGTTGTTACAGAGGTTCTAGGGTGTTGTGAGTAGTTGCTAGAGCATTTTTGCAGCATTGCTATGGTGTTCCCACATCGAATTACCATTGTGTATGAAATATGCAATGTAAATTAACTTGTATGGGTGTTGCAATGTGGTTTCTAATGTGAGTTTTCAATGTGAGTTTTTTTAGGTGTTTTGTAGGGTGTTCTAAGTGGTTTCTAGTGGTTGTTAAGGTTTTCTGGTTGGCTTCTTATTATCCCAAGTCCTTAGATATGGCTATATATATCTTACAGTATATGTAAGATTTTCACCTGGAAAACCAGGGAGAAAAAAATCAGGTGTTTACACAAAAATATATATATATATTCAGCTGGAAAAGTTGTCAAACGCAAAGAATTAAATAATTAAACCTTTCCGGAAGAGAATCTGATTTTTGGGTTTGTGTCTGTAAAACCCAAAGGATCTTCCTCTGTAGTTTCTGAAGACCAGATGTCAAGAGAAGGGATCCGTCCCAATCAGACTCACTCCATAAACACCTACAATCTCTCATCCTCTGCACTCAGACACTGTTTTAACTAACACTTTATACCAGCGTTTTTGATAGCTGTGGGTCCTTAAGTGGTCTGCCGATGATTAGAAGCGCCCACTTGGGAAATGTGTTGATTTGGCTGATAATCTGTGTCTGTGT
The DNA here is from genome assembly GCA_032359435.1 of Enteromius unitaeniatus. Classification (NCBI taxonomy): domain Eukaryota; kingdom Metazoa; phylum Chordata; class Actinopteri; order Cypriniformes; family Cyprinidae; genus Enteromius; species Enteromius unitaeniatus. Next base: position 685,373 of record JAUMHI010000024.1, read on the forward strand.
TATGGTGTGTGTTACAGTAGGTGTCAAAGCCAGACAGCACCACATAGAGCATCACAGAGGGAGACATCATACAAAAGAAACTACACACCAGGTGTACGTGTGTCTGTGTATTGCTCCGGTCATAATGCGTAGCTAATCCACATAATAGCCACACGAGACTTTCACATGCACAGACATGAATAATCCAACATAAACCACTAAAATGTGTACACATGCACATGGCTTTGCACATATACACCATGTTGAGAAACTACTTCAAATAATTTCCGAATTTGAAGTTGTTGATGACACTCAGTATATTGGTAAAACATAATTTAACTTATAGCTAACTGCATTAGCTTTTTACAGATAACGTATTAAGAGGGAACTCGGGATAATAAAGAAATATGCCAAGTGATTCATAACAACAAAACAGTGTGCTTTTGTAAAATAAAGAAAAGAATGTCTACTTCTAAAGTCAAATCTAAAACAAACATTCTGTCATAAAGTAATAAAACCAATGCAATGTCCAGTTTTTTAACACTGGTAGCAAATACAACGAAATATTATTCTGATTAGATATAGAAATGTATTTTATAATAGTAAAAAAAAGCAACAACAGCAAATTAGCATGTTAATAGAAAAATTCACACTATTTGTTGAGGTTTCCTTTCACAAATTTGCTTATCATTGTGTGGAAAATTCATTCACATGTTCAACAGTGGAAATCAAAAGTGCCGTCGCAAACCTGTGAAGTTCTTTCTCCAGTGTATCAGAGTCATGGACCTCTCATGTGACTGTGAATGTGTGGCCACTCTCCTCACCCAGGTGTGACTCTCTCAGACGTGACCAGACATGCAGTAATTGAAATTCAATCCGATTCCACCATTCCAGCTAATCACACGCTACGTTACCAGGCCCAGTGTGTCAGAAAAGGGTAATCAGAGGCTCGAATAAACCACCTCCAACTCAAGAGACATTTGCATCTAAACAGGCAGTAGGCTATGTCATTTTCTTAATCTTCTGAGTGTTTAGAGAACGATCTTGGAGGTTTTGATTGGTTGCTGAACCCTGTTTCAGTTATTTTAACATTGAATGTGCCTCTTAAATAATGATGTTGGAAAAGACACTTGACACATTTGCTTTTTTCATGTTAATTAATGTTTATTATGTGCCTGGTTTTTCTAAAAAGCTGTTTTATGACTAAGAAAACATCATTTTAAAAAGGATCACTTTAAACAAAATAAAAAAATGCATACAATCTGATTGCAAATGAAAATAATAAATGCACAAAATATAACATTTTATTACTTAAAAACTAAATTTATTTGAAAATAGTTTTAATTAAAGCATAAAATAGCTGCCCTGCTTTAACTGGAAAGACTTTTTACGCTTTAAATAAAACTATTTTCAAATAAATTTAGTTTTTAAATTAAAAAAATCTATTTCAAAATTGTATTTTATTTATTTATTTATTTGATTTTTTTTTGCCCAGGACCACAATCAATCATTTTGAGAGCAATGACTTTTGTGTGTCTTATCAGGTTTGGATGGTTTTCCAGGTTTACTGTCAAATAGCATCTCTTGCCCTCTTTTTATCGTCTGGTTTCTGGTTTCTCCCTCTATCTACCTCCTTCTAACTTTTTAACCAATCTGTTTTTCTTCTTCTCTCACCTTTTCTCTCCTCTCCCCTCCGTATGTCTCCTGATGGATGTCAGCTGAGCTATCTAAAGTGACGTGTGAGATAAAACGAAAGGCCAAGCAATGGTCTCAACAGGCCTCTTGAGAATTAAAAGCAATCTTTTACCGGCTCCCGAACAGATCCCCGTTTTATTTCTTACACCTAGTAATTAATTACTATAACAAGGAAACTTTATTAAATAAAAGTGTGAGCTATTGATCTCAGGAGGCACAGCAAAACTGATGGAAATCAAAGTTAAAGGCCCATTGCACGTTAACCACAGTTTAAGCATTATCAACAGCATCTGACTAGTATCTCATGTAAACACCATTTCAAAATACAAACCTGTGAATCATGAATAGGTTTTTCCATAGGAATCGACACAGATAAATCATATTTAATATAATTTTTACAAATCAAATCCAAATTTCCATTACTGTAATCCAGTCAGGGAGTTCTCAAAAACGGTTTAAACATCCAAACATCTGAGATTTCCAAACATCTGGCCCTGCATATTTTGGTCCGCCTTTGTGCCTTGAGTATGTGCCAAAAAGACAAAGCTACGTTTATTCTTTTGTTTAGGACTATTTACTTTTCATAAACCTGAGGGGATTAATGATCTCTTACTCCTTCTAATTTGGTTTTCTGCAATCTTATCTACTCCCATAATCTCCCACAAAATGACTCCTCGTTATGATCGTCTCTTTATAATCGCCTTGGAAAATGCAGTCTTTTGTTCATAATGGAATACTAGTATATTGTTCACAGTATGCAGATATTGTGCAAAGCAACACAACTTAATGTTCAAAAAAACTGAACATAAATAATATTTACAATATTAACAAAACGAAACGTAAAATGATTCAAAATACCATTAAAAACTATAATAGAGCCGCAATTATGCTAAAATAACACTGACATACTGTGCCCAGTATACATACTGTAAAAATCTTAAGTAGTATAATATTAAAACAAAGCTTTGCTGTTATATTTTCCATTAAAATGCAAGTGTAAAAACAGTGCCCCCTATTCAAGCCCACCTGCAGCAAAAAGTAACCTCTTTATTCCAAATAGTCATGGGCCTTTTACATGCATTTAGGACAAAAACGTGACTGAGAATACGGGAGGATACTGTTGGAGCTTACAGTGTACATTATGCCGTGCATTGTGGGTGAGAAGTTTAAGCAGGAAGATAATGAGTCAGGTAGTAGTGCTTCTTATTATAAATAAGCTGGAAATCACCTTTGTTCTACTGGGCTTTTCTCCTCTGATGAGCTACTGTGCAATAAAAATTCAAATGAGGTTCAGTCTTTTCCTAAAACACACACACACACACACACACACTTAACAAAAGGCCACAAGCATCCATATTTCTGCTTCTCTCCGCCTTATCGCTTTAACTAGCCACAAGTTTCATAGCGTTTCCAGAAAACAGGGGGCCTTTAGAGGGTACGGTAATGATATTCTTCTTAACTCAGCATTACAGGAGATCAAGAGCCATATGCGGGAGATAACAGGACTTAACGAAGTTGTGGGCTGCATGACATTACTGGATTTAATACGTTTTATAGGCTCTGGCTCTCTTCAGAAGGGTCAGATGAGCTTCTTTTTGTGGGCTTGTGCATGCATTCAGATATTTCATTGAGAATTTTGAATGTTTTTGTTCCAGTATTATTTTTGTTTCTAGTATAAATCAGAGCATTGCAGTTTTTTGATATGCAAAATCATTTGAAAGACAAAAGGTATAGGTTTGTGTGCTTGAATTCTTTAATGAGGGAATGATATTTTCACTGACTCGTTCTGCATATTACTTTGTAACTACTGTTTTTAAATGAATCACTGAATCATATGCTGATTCACTCAATTCACTGATTTATTCATGACCAAGTCTTAATGAGTAATTCATTGAAACAGTTACTCAACTCATTCATGCAACAACACTAATTTATTCACAACTAAAACAAAAGATTGCCTTTTTAATGAGTGATTCACTGAATCATGTACTTAACATACAGTATTCTTTCAGATGAGAAAATCTTTCATTCATGACCAAAGCAAATGACTCTCTTTTATTATTGTTTGGTGAATTTATGCTTGCAAAATCTTGTCATTTTATTAGGAATCCCGTGGGAATTTCATATGAAGGAGAAAAATTTCCACACGCAGATTTCGCAATGTCGGTTAGGTGGATTTATTGCTTTGACCAAAATAAAGCTCTTTGGTTTGGAAATGACTTATTCACGTATTCACTTTAGTAATTCATTCAGACTATTGGTTTACAAAATATATATATTCAATGTTGGTAGGGTTATTTGCAATGCTACATGGGAGTGGGTAGCCGTTACTAGAGAGTTTCTATTACCGTTTCCGTGGTAACAAGAACTTCTCTGATTGGTGGATCTCCTATAAGGATTGTGGGTGGTTTAATTCTGCTGTGGGATTTTGGAAAAACTTAAAAAGTAAAGTTGAAACTACACTTAGGGCTTCTACAGCAGCATATATTTGCTTGGAGCTCATGGTAGGTCTGTAAGTTCATACATTACTGCTAAAAATCAATTTCTCTATGGAGAACCTAAATAGGATTCTTACTACCGAAACCCAACTGGTGCGCTATATTAGTCTGTGGGGCTTTTACAGGATTTGTTATCATGTCTGCTGATTACACTGAAAGACCAGTGGCCTGTTACTTAACACACATAAACCTGTCTCATATAGCAGCTCTTAGATCGATCACTCACACACAACCTAGGTAATTACATCACCTTTAACACCAAAACAAACCATCCAATCCAAAAACACACAGAGAGCCCTCTGGGATATGTTATGCAGCTGTGGTTATTTATAGCAGAGGCAATAGTCACGATTTTGGGCAACGGTAACATACGAGATGCCCTTACAGGTCAGACTGGCATTTGAAGTAATGGTTTAAACGAGAGAAATACAGCCACGGCCAATGAAATTGAAGATTAAAAATACAAAACAAGAGCTGATTAAAATTGCACTCGGAGAGGCCAGCGGGCTTTTAGTGTCACTTCTACACCAACCTTTTGTCTTAACGGGAGGTGAGTGTTGTCTAAAGGTGTGTAGAGAATGTTTTTATATCCCCTTCCTCTTCTTCTGTCTCTCGCTTGCTCACTCGCTCTCACACCCACACAACCCTGGTTACTATCCAGCTATTCAAGCGAGAACCAATCAGCTGACAGCAGACAGAGTGTGCTTGAAGAGCGGTATAAGATCACATGTAGACTGTCCCTGAGGTGAAACTACACACACATTATACTACATCCAGGAAAAAAAGAAAAAAAGAGTATCTAAGAATTGCAGTATACGTAAAATTATACGTATATAATATAAAAATATATAAAAATACGTAAAATATGTAGATTCTAAACAAACAAATATATATATTTTTATGTTTGTTTTGGTGTCATCTTTTTAATAATATTAAATATCATATATAATATAAAATTATCTATCTATCTATCTATCTATCTATCTATCTATCATTTTGTCATTCTGTCTGAGGTTGATTATATTGTTGTCTGTCATTAATATTATATTATATTGATTTAGAACTTAAAAAAATATATCATTTAATATAATATAATGTTTTTACAAATCATTTATGTATAAACTCTCTGAATAGAGCATTTAGAATAAAGACTTTAAATGTAAAAATATTTAAATATAAAAGTGAATATAGAGCTTAAAAATAAAAGCCGTACACAATTTTGAAAATGAAATGAAATTTTCAATGCAATCTGGTGTTTTGAGGCAACAAATAAAAATCTTACTGACTCCATACATACATACATACATTCATACCTTTTTTACCTTTAAATAAGCTTTCATTTTGAATAGAGTGTTAAAATATGGGAAAATATGGGAACTTTTTTTTTTTTGTAAATGAGCAAACAAATCAATTTCTGTAAATGAATAAATGTTCCTTGAGACCTAGAAGCATTTAGGACATTTTTAGAGATACATACTGTCCTGATGTAGATACAGCTTGATAGGACTCGATTTCAGCTTGATAGGATTACGATTTGGACAAAATCTTTGTATAACTTCTGCACCACTGGTGTCATCAAACTAAATTGCAACTCTAACTGGATACTCCAAACATTTTCTTCTACTTGCATGAGCTGTATTCAAATTATTTATTGCAGCCACCCATTGGAATGCTGTAGATTATTTTATGTACAGAAGATCAAATGAAGCGTCTCATTAATGTTTGGCAGCAGTAGTGCGGACAGTAATGCAAAATTCATGACCGAATCACATGTACAGAAGAACTTGCGTGCAACACATCATTCAATTAAAAACTCATTTATTATTTATAATGTAAAAAACAATTACAGTTATTGATGTTTCCTCTTTGGACTGTATTTTTGCAGAGGGCTCATGTTAGAAATGTGATTTATGGACAGTGTTTCCCACAAAACCTCTGTTGGTTTGGCTAATGCTGCCGCTGGTTTATAATCACTCTTTCACATCCTGTATGCAAAAAACCTTTGTGAATATCTCAAGTGAATAAATCCTTAGCATAATTATCATTTTTTCATGCAATCATTAATTATGCACTTAATGGGAGGAAATCTACAGTGTTACTTTGCATAAATTAGCTTTGAATGTATTCAAAACGAGCATCAGTAACTTTAGAGGGGCATATTTTGGAAAACTTCTTGTTTTGCTCAAAGAAAAAAATCCATGTACTTTTTTTATCAGAGGTTTTTATTATATACTGTAGCAGTAAAATATGCTCCTGTTAATGGCATTTAACTGTTAAAGCTTTTTAACTGCCATTTTATATTTACCATAAAGTATATATTTGGATATACAGTACAATGTGAAATATTGCATATGTAGTTGTGCTGCTTGAAGCCTTTGTTAAAGATCATTTTTAATTGGCTACACCAGTCATTACTTTCAGATGTTTTTATGGTAAAGTTTTCTAGCGTTTTTTACTGTCTACACAAATGTTTTGAAGCAATATCCGCTGCTAAAAGTGATCCTGTGTGAATTGTCCTGGTGGTAAAAGCCTGTGAATCATCTCCCTGTAGTCCACGTCCAGCCTATAGGTCCTGCAACTATCATTGTGCATTAAGCACTGCAATAGTATTGAGTGGACACTGACCGATGCAAAGATGCACTTCACAGCTTCTCAAAGGGACCAGGCTTGCTGTTGTGCATCCATTAAATCTATTTTTTAAATGAAAAGTAGGTTACAAGCCTGTCTAATACATTATTGCATACTTTTTCTTTATCTAGATTTCAAATGAATTTAATATTGTTCTATAATGCATGAATTTATAATGGTAAACATTACAAACATCCACAGTAACCATGTATTGGATAACCTTGTAAAAGCTCTAAATATTTGAATATTTGTAATGACGTAAGAGATAAAGCACAGGAAACCTTAAACCCTCAAAATGCATTTATGTCCATTTTGACTCAGAAGAGATGCGCATATTCAGTAAAAACTGCAGTTTTTAGCAAGCAAACAAAAATTTGCAAATGCTTTAAGAGCTTCAGAGCTCCACAAACAGTTTTCCCCCCGTATTTTTTTAGAGAAATAAGCATATTTTTTTTACATTTTGGACCCGGGTTTGTATGAATTGCTGTAAGGTGTCAAAAAGTAAAATTCCAAAAATAAAATTTTCTATGAAATTATATATACATTTTTAAACAGAATTAGACCAACTGGCAAAAACCTTACTTAAAGTTAATATTTCTGCAAGTAAAATTAATTAATTGAATTATGTGTGTGTGTTAAATCATTTTGGACTGTTTTTAAACAATCATGGGTTATTGATTAATTCCATTAATTTCCATAGTGTTAATACTGCCAATTCTCAGATTATTGATTACTACGGTATAGATTTCAAACAAAGCTTTCATCATCAGCAAAGTTCTCATCACTATTCAAAACTAAAAAATATTGATACAATATGAAATAAAAATACAATATGGTTTTAGTTTCAGTTGAAAAATATAAAGTTATGGCTGTTCTATAAAATGATTATTCTTTGGGTTCAAACAGAAACAAAATAGCAGTAAACAGATTTTGAATGCATTACATAATATTATAAGAGCACTTCAGGCAAAAAAAAACAAAAAGATGCTAGAAGTGTGGGAAATAACCAATCTTGTACTTTTTTTTTTCCTGTAATGAGTTACATGGTGGTTTAAAGTTACATTCACTTGGTTTGGATCCTGCTGAGGGAGGCATATCGAGATCCCCAGACGTTCCTCCAACGCTAACCTCTCTGATGGCTAAATTAACCCGACAGCCTGGCCGGTAACACAGTCGGTGTCGCCTCCTGTCTGCTCTGACTCAATGTCCCAATTAACACTCCCCCGCCAGGGCATTATATCCTCTTCTTCACTTCGCTCACCTAAACCCTGAATAACTGAGCAGCAGGGCCACCGCCTCCCTCTGTGACCCCCATCCGTGCACGGGGAAAAGACAGCACTGGGAATCTTTGCTCATTTTTCATCTGCATTGATTTTTTTGGGAGGAGAAAGTGGTGCAGAGGTAAACAGGGAGGTCATTGATTCAAAGTCACACAAAGACGCTGAGGGAAGGAAAGAGGGAGGAAAACACACCTTGACTAAGAAGGTACATAAAAATGGATGCGTACAGAAAAGTAAAACGCAACGCTTTCCCCGGCTTTTGATTTTCTGTTTGTTTCTGTTGTGATTTTCTGGTTGTGGCATTTATCTAAACCAAGCCCAGGGGAATGAGACAGATGGAAAATAATGATGCAGTCTTGATATAATTTACAGAAAGGAGGAGGTGGTGCATCTCTATCAGTTTAGAAACCCCTCGCCGAGAAAATGTCGCATCAAAACACCTGCAGAATTGATGACTCAATAACAAAAGCTCATTTTAAGAGAATGAACCCTGGCACAATTGACTGTTTTACAAAATTAAGCGATCTGCATTCAGTTGTGGTGGTTGATGTGCATGTTTGTAGGCGACTGACAATTTATGGCGGAATTATCATATTTACACAAGCTCAGAAAGTTTGAAAACAAGTTTAAATGTCCTTATTTGACATTTGTTGACACTAGTGGTGTAGAAATTGCAGTGTTTTCATTGTAAATACTGAATACTGAAATCAATAAGATTTTATGTATGCATTCATTCGTTTGTTTAATTAACATAGTCTCACGACCAAATTGTATTCGTAGGAGGTAACAAGTTTGTACGACCTCTCATATGATTTTACTTGTATGCTTGTTTGGTAACTGTCCGGGCGACAGGCAGGGAACCTGGCAGACCCGGAGCCCTAGGGGATCTACCCCTAGAAGGTAAGGGTTAAGTGATGCTCGGAGGAGGAGAGAGTTAATGATAGGGTAATTAGGTAATGAGAACATTGGCGACAGCTGGCTGATTGTTTGTGCGTGCTCCTCCTGAAATTCGTTATAAAACACCATTTGTCTAGACCCCTGTGATGGGGTTGGGTGTCGGTCATTCGTACAAATTCAGACGAATTTGAAACTCGTAAAATATATACGATTTAGCAAAAATCATATAAATTTGTGAGGTTGTACAAACTTGTACGAATTAGCCACCTCATAAAATATGTACGAATTGCAGTGAGACTGGGCTGGTTTAATAGCTTTATTTATCAGGAATATATATATTTATATATATATATATATATATATATATATATATTGAAAATTGATAATAATAACTAGTAAATTGTGTACTAAATCAGCATATTAGAATGATTTTTGAAGGATGATGTGACATTGAATTAATGATGCTGAGAATTAAACATTGCATTACAAGAATGAATTATATTTTAAAATATAAAATAGCTATTTTAAATTTGTAATATTGTTTCACAATATTGCTTATTTTTAGTTTATTTATTTATATATATATATATATATATATATATATATCAGTGGCGGCTACTGGTCTGTCAAATAAGGGAAGCTCATTTTCGGCCTACGTCATAAATTGTGTATATTTGTGTAGAATGTATGATGAAAATCAAGCAATTTCACGAAGCAAATATAAAGAAATAGGTTGCAGCAGTTTTTATTTCCACTGAACTTGAGAAATCCGCGATGGGACTGAGCGCGAATAGCTTCAGCGATTCCTTATAGTACAAAATCGCTGTCAG
>JAUMHI010000025.1:0-30905 GCA_032359435.1 Enteromius unitaeniatus
AAGCAGAGTAGAGTATAGAGTAGACTAGACAATATTTACACATATGTAAAATGTATTTTAATGCAATCAAATCTATATACAAAAAAACTAAACAAAAAGCAGAGCAAAACAAGAGCAAAATAAAATAAAATAAATAAAATGGTGTTTGTATAGAATATGGGCCACAGTACACTGCCGTTTGGGAAGTAGAGACCACAGTATTATACAAACAATGTTTGGGTTCATTTCATTTCATTTCATTTGATCTTTTTTGTTTGTTTTTGTATCGCTTTGCTTCCATTAAAAATACATATTCTCTTAAATTCTGCTCTTTGTTGTCTCAAAGAATTCTTCAAATGCAAACGTAATTTGATAAAATGCGTATGCATTAAAAGTCATTCATAAATATCTTATACTAAAAATTTGAAATTTGAGAGTGGCCACACCATTAGTGTCTGTTGAGAGATACGGCTCATATATAACTGGTGCCGTGTGATAAGGACCAATACAGCTGGTGCCACTTGTATTTAGATGATGGTCAAACATTAACAGGCCTTGCAGTGTCTAGGTCTTTAAAATTCCGGAAATGACAGAGAGGAACTGACAGTGGGACTACGGCATCACCTGTATACTTAAACAACTCTTCATGTACTTCCTGAGAGGCAGACTGTTCTACCCATGGAGTGTGTCCTCGCATGGCACTCGCTGTGTTGACAGAGCAATGAATGAGTGTAAGGAGCACTTTTGTACGGTTGCTTTATGGTTTTGAGGCATCACTGACAGCATCAAAGCAATGGTTCTCAACTGGTGACCTTAAAACGGGTTCACAGCGATTAAAATAATAAATATGCAAAGCTATGATAGCAAAACAAATGGGGTCATTAAATGTTTTCCTCTGCGGTGAATGGGTGCCATCAGAATGAGAGTCCAAACAGCTGATAAAAACATCACAATAATCCACAAGCAATCTACATGACTCCAGTTCAGCAATTAGTGTCTTGTGAAGTGAAAAGATGTATGATTGTAAGAAACAAACACATCATTAATTGGAAATGATCATTAACTTATAATCATTGCTTCTAGCTTAAGGTCCTCTGTAATAATATAAATGAATTAAGAGAGAAATATGCACAGATCAAGCACGGTTTACAAGCAAAAATCTGTCTAAAACCATTCTAAACAATTATGGCAAGACAACAGGGGATGGACTTTTTCACTGGAGATAGCATTATTAAGTCTCTTAAGTGACGGTTTGAAGTTCAAAATGCCTTAATCATGGATTTATATGTTACAAACATGCAACTTTACATTTTTCAAAATAAGATGTTAACTGACTGGAGTTACTTGTTGATTATTGTGATGTTTTTAATCAGCTGTTTGGACTCTTATTCTGACGGCACCCATTCACTGCAGAGGATCCATTGGTGAGCAAGTGGGTGGAGTTTGCTCTGTGTAAACACTTGCCTGCTTTAGTTTCACACTTACTCCTGTAGTAAAACTCATGAAATGAGTTAACTATAGTGTTAACACATACATTTTGTTTTATGTCTATGCTTTTGAAGAAAATAGAGCTTTGGTTAGTTTCTATTTATCCTGCAACATTCATTTAATTAATTATAGTGACTTTTTCCAACTCACTACAGTCTCCTTTTTTAAACCAGGTGTGTTTGTCTCACATTTTCTGTTCTCTGCTAGTGGACGCAGACATGTGTTTTGGTCCCACATGGAGTACTAAGGTCAAAAGTTCCATAATCTAGGTCTGTAATCTAATGCCAGGCAGCTAAAGTAAGCGGAAAGAGTTTAGGTGATTGCGCACACACACACACACACACCCATTTAAACAATGTTAAATATCTGTTGATGAACACAAGCAGAGAAAAAACTATAAGAGAAAGGTTGCTCAGTTTGCATTTGCAGAGCTTCATGTTTGATTTAAGAATCAATTTTGTGTCTGATGTTTCTTGTATATATATATATATATATATATATATATATATATATTAGTGCTGTCAAATGATTAATCACGCTTAATCACATCCAAAATACACGTTTCTGTTTACATAATATATGTGTGTGTGCTGTGACATGTCATGACATGCCTTTTGAAAATATGTTTTCATATTATTAGTCTTAATTTTTGCTGTCTTTTGCTCATGGTTTCTCTGATTACCCAAAAAAATTGCTTTAATGCTGTCTCTTCTTCATTGAGTTTCAGGCATGATGAAAAAAGGCTTTATGAAAATGCAGCCCAGTCGTGCAGGATTCAGCCAAGGCAACACCCTGTGCTGTCAACAATGCCATGGAAATCAGAGGAAATGTAATCAGATGCGGTGAAGTTAATGTGCACTCCTCAGCCATTGTGCCACTGACAGATGCATCAGCATGATGAGAAACTAATTAACACCCACTTAATTAATACTCATGCTATTCAGCTAAAAAGTGTTCCTTTACAAACACATCTTATATAATCCCATTACTCTGTCTGTGAAGACTTCTAAAGTGGCACGCATTCCAGGGCCGATTTTAAAATTGTAGTTTTAATCAAGGGTGTGGCCGTTTTTTTATGCAGGCCTAATCTCAAGGATTCACAGTGGCTTCCCTGCACCCAGCCTAAAACTACCGCACCACACCAAAGCACTCTGCATAATCACTCCTTCCCAGAGTGTGACTCTGTAAGGCACAGCAGGTGTGCATGCTGGGGGAAAATAGCCAGAAGCCACCAAACCAGTTCTACAATGAGCCAGGCTTAAGAATAAACGGTTGACCTTCTCAGCTAACGCTCTGGCCCAGTCCAGTCTAGATGATCAATACACTCAGATCAGAGGGAACTCGTTAAAAAGCTGGTTTCATTAGGCTTGGTTTGTTTGCTGGATTACAAAAAGTGCAATGGGTTGTCACACCTACATGTGAAAATATCCAGTTTATCAATCATGTCTGGAAACTGTTGTTCCTTGTTCAACTAGTTCCTGCTGATTACTGTGTATGAGTGATGTAACCACGGACCGAATGTGACTCAGGATGACCCTGATGCAACTGGCTGATTACTGCAGTCTGTCACTGCTTACAAACAGTGAGACATGTACAATAATACACCTGCAGGCAGGCCAAACACTTGTGTGACACCTATACTGCTGTGTTTTTTTTTAAGGAATATTGTGGTAAAGACAGGGAGCCGTAAGTATGACAGTCGGTGAACTAAATCTGACTCTGATCTTAGCAATGGTGGAGAAAACACACCTAAAACGGTATACTATTAATTAGTCTAATTTGTTTTTAAGGGGGCATGCAGAGGAAAAAGCAAACAAATCCATTAGGCCTCCAAACTCATTTTAATAATGATTTAAAAAGTTTGTTTACACACTAATGTTATTCCAGTATCTAAAAAGCGCAATGCCAATATAAACTATATGATATATAAAAAAAAGCTGAAATTAACTGATATTTACTACGGAATATTTACTGTAAGAAAACAATGGTTATCCATAATTAATCCCAAATATCAACAGATTAATTGGCCTTTAAATAATTGTATATATTTATTAAATAACAGGTATAGCAAAATAAAGTATTTAACAGATTTGTCATTTATATATGTGTGTGTGTTTACACATATATATCAAGACATATATATATATATATACTGTATAATTCAATAACTAATTTTTTTTTAATTGTTATTTTCTAACCTAATCAAAATAACCCAACTGCATTTGATTCAATTTAAGTTGAATGCACAATTAAAATATATATATTTTTTTGAAAATTGTTAAAAAAGGAGTTATATGTTTTATATATATATATATATATATATATATATATATATATACATATACATAAACATAAACACACGACAATATTGTACAATTTAATGATACAAATGAATGTAAATTATAGGCAAAAATTGCAGATCGTATATATATAGGATTTTAAAAAGTAATATTGTAAAACCTAATAAACAATTAATTGATTATTAGGCTATTTGACAAGGTTAATTAAGAATTGAATTTAGTTTGACATATTTTATCAATAAAAAGCATAAAGGAAATAACACCCATAAACGAGCATAAACTGATTACCATACAAACAGGAGAACAAGCATGGATGAAATTATGAGGGATAATAATGAAACCGTGTAGCCTAAAGTGTTACAGAATAAAAAGACCCAACTAGTTAACTTTCTAGTTAACAGTACAGAGCAGAAAGGGACTTACTTCTGCTAAGGTCCCTCCCTCTGTCCGCATTAGAGAGAGAGTTTGCACGTATGTCAGAGGGACTATGGTGGAGGGCTGGTGAAGATGATGGCAGCTCTCTGCGAGGATGGCACATATGGACTCAACTGTGGCCGCAAAAGCGACAGAATATCAGTTTTACATGTCAAACTGACAGAAACAGCCTTTAAAGCGCTGGAAAACTACCAAAACTGTAAGGTGAGTGCTGGGAAACCTCCAGTTTCATGAAGAGAAAGGGAGAGCGACAGCTTGCTCGCCCAAAAAGGCATTCGATGTTTCAGAAATGAGGTTTTATTCCTTTTTAAACCATGCAACATCTCTTAAAAGTTCAGAAACGTTTTTTGTTAGCGGCTGCCCTTGTAGAATTGGTTGGAAAATGTTTTTTATTAAAGGAAAAAAGACTCTAGGGAGTGAACATAATGCCAACACACCATTACCAGCTATAAACTCTTTGCATGTATTTTCAACTTCACGAACCACATTTAGTAAATGTTAATACATTTATGAAAGCTCACTGATTGAAAGAGGTTGTATTAACGGGTTAAGTGTAAAATGATTTTGTAGGCTTTGTTTTATTGTGTTTTATCCTCGAAAAATAAGCTACAATGCTAACGGTTAGGAAAAAAACTTTCTTTACAAGCCAAAAGCATCGATCCCGTTGTCTGTCATTTCGACCATTTGATCGTTTTATTAAGGTCACAGTCTCTTTAAAGTAAATGTTTAGTTTTACGTGCGAAAAAGCCTTGGGAATTGACGAAAATTAAAGTTTGGTGAGCTAGCTGATAGCAAGGCTAATGTTACGAGCTGGCAGTCCTCCAACAGTGATTAAGTTCATAAATGCGGCGATATTTTTGCTGTTTGTTTAACATTCACAGCTCTTAGTCAAAATAAGCGTGGTTTCAAATCACAATGAGACCAAATAGCATCTATGTCTGTCTAATTAACGTCTAAATATTGTTGCTTCGCTAGCTAGTTAGCTATGAAGACTGTCTCGCACACACCTGAGGAGTTTAATGTGCTTTATTAAAACAAATTGTGTCTTTTTATGCTATAGTCTTCGTTTATCACGTACTACGCGTTCATATTTATCTTAAAATTCAATAGAAGTGAATTAATCCTGTTTCATAAAGGAGAATTTTTGAAATGTGTCATGGTGACTAAAGTGGGGAAACCCTTTTACTATAAGGTTTTATTAGTGCACATATCATCTTCCTACCATGTAATTTTGACCACAGGATGTGCTTATTTCCATTTAGGTCATCCAAATGAGTAGCAGTATAATGTTTGAGTTATATTTGATAAAGTGAAGTGAGTAAATGACAATAAGGAAATTAATAAAACAAAAAAAACCTTTTGGGCATTTATCATTTCGAAAAGCTGAAAGAGTTTCTATTGGCTTACTAGGAGAAATCAGGCAGCTTCAATGAAGAGCTGCATTGTCTGGATTTTTTTTTAAAGCTCTACACTGCTCAAAGTGCTTACGAGGCAGTGTTTGACTTAAAGCTACAGCTGGCTCGTGGTAGAAAAAAAAAAAAAAAAAGGAGAGAAAAAAAACTATGCACCGGGTTCATAGAGATGGTTCATTCGATCCTGAAAGGCCAAATCCTAGTAGGCCCAAGATTTGCTTTTGGGTTGTGGATGACTGGACATTCACCCCATTTAATTCGGGTCAACTGTAAAGTTAAACACATTTTGTTTAGAATTTTTCTTAAAAGAGTTAAGTTGAACCTTGAAGCCTGTTTGAGACTAAATTTAGCCTAGTAATCCATCAAGTTCCTGGCTGCTTTTGACTGGCACTGTTTGTCTTTGTTGATTAGGACTTGCAGTTTGGTTGACACTCAAAATGTTACAACACACCATCAGGGAGGCCATATGAACGAGTCTTAAGCTCGGAGCTCGCCAACAAAGCACATGCTGTTACACTGATAGTACATTATAGTTTATATATTTATAGTAATATTCAATTTATTTAGGTTTTAGTAATTTTATGTGCTTTAAGCTATTTTTAATAGTTTGTTTTTTAAATTAAAAGCACATTCTGTTCAGCCGACGTTATCTAGCATGGAAGCATTCGAAAAATGTTCCGACAAAATATTAAAGGGCTGCAGAAGGTTACATTACAATGGTGTTGTGTATTAAGTGTCACGCTGGTGTAAAGAATGTAGTGATCATATCCTGCAGGGCTTAGCGTCCTCCTATATTAATCGGATAGTAGTCAGGGATTACTTGGTACTTCATCCGTACCATACCTGCCTTAGCTTTGGCCTGTAATGTTAATAATCTTCAGTATCGGGTATTTACAGTGTCTTGTGCACATGTTGTTATGTTCCAAATCTGTTTGTCTTCTAGCTACCGTTCTCAGCCGAGTTTGTGGTTAATCATTATTCATCTTTCGGCAATGGGACAAGACAGTCAGGGCAAAGACAGGGAATGTGTGAACCTTGCCTTATCTTTTGACTCTAAATGTTGATTATAGCATGTCTTAGGGGTGGGCGATATAACCAAAATCTTCTATCACGGTAGATAATAATTATAATATATTTTTAAACTGAATTGCAGCAGTACTTTAAGTAAAAAAACAACCATACGGTTTACTGCAATGTATTGTAAGTTTAATGTTTTTTTTTTTCTCAGAACAAATACGAACCAGTTTCTACGGGACATTCTAAAACGCTTAAAGCACCTAAAAACCGAAATTTCTGTCAAACCTTCCTTATAAAAATCATGAACTACTGTCAAAATAATGATTCCATATTCGAAAAAGTAAAAGTATTAGTAATTGGTTAAGTTAACGTGATATTATTCACTTTTATCTGTCGAATATGGAATCGTTCTTTGACAGTAGTTAGTGATAATTACAAGAAAAGTTCGACAGAAATTTGAGCTTCCCTCATCAGTTTTTAGGTGCGTTGGCAACACTGCCTTTTCCATTGTCGAAGTGAATGTGTATTGTCACGTGTCTCGTGTCACGTGATCTCAGTCGCGATTAAGACGATAAACCAAAATCTCTATCGGTTGACACATTTATTCCGGTTAATTGTGTCTACCGGTAAATCGCCCTCCTCTAGAGTGTCTGTAGATAATTTTTTTTTTTTTATTGATTTAGGTTGGTTTTTCTACTGAACACATTAAAATTTCAATGAACCGTAATACCCTAAAACATGCGAATTTGTTTCCTTAATGTAACGGCTGATGGTTACTATTCTAACTATGCCTGATTATATTTAAAGCTATATTTTGTCATTTGCGTTTTGCTTTGTATAACAGTTGTGCAAACCGTTTAGTTTTTTTGGATGTTGGTAACCACTGGTTTAGGCTTCCAAATAATCAGAGAGCTTAATCGTAGTTCTTCGTACTCCTGTGTAATGTGATCTGATCCAGTCTGTGTGCAAGTGTGCTTGGGGGTGGGGGCTTGTGAAACTTATCTGGTTAAACAAGCCTTTGCAGATGGAGGAGGCTTTGGGCGGTATTTGAATATAACTGAAGGTGTGTGGTTGCAGGGAAGTGAAGGGTTTGGACTGTGTGTGATGAATTATTGTAAATTTTAAATATTTTTGCCATTGAGATGACTAGGAAATGTATTTATTTATTTGTTTTTCTATTTGTACTGTATAAAATCACGAGAAACGGAAGGTGAAGTTGATTTTATAATGCATTGTGGGATAAAGTGTTCCTTAGAATCTGGTCTGGTTGTAAACTGCACGCCACTTTCTGGCATGCACAAAATGCACATACTATAACTTTTTACGGTATTCATACTATGTGCTGCAGAAATAGTATGCATAGTATGCCATGTTGTATCGTAGCTGCTCTAATCTAAAGATTTTCATTGTTATTGTTAATTAGGTTGACTGAGGCCCATTAGGTTGCTTACATTTGCTGTTTTTGTGGATGAAATGACTTTTTGCTTTCTATTTCTGATACTATTTGAATATTTTCTTCTTTTCCAGAATGCACCGCTCTCACAGGCGACGATACGTTTTCAGGGTCTTCAAGGGGTAAGTTGACTTTGCATAGCCTGGTAATAGGTTGACGGCATCTGAATGAGTATCTTATCTGTGGGCATTACTCATCAAAGCACTCCTTAATTGTGCACCTGGTGTCTTAATAGTTATTTAATAGTTTTATTGGGCGGTGTCTCACTTTTCCTCTGTGAAAGCGCCTGTTTAACCTCTGACCCTGCGCACCACGCTGTAGTTTTCTTCAGATGCTGCGTTACTATAAATACTGGGTCGGACAGAAGGGTTTCTGGTTTTATGCTCATGAATACTCTCTCTAAAGACAACGCTTAACTAGTGTCTGTGTGCTACAGTTGACATGTTATTAAAAAGATCTGACTGAGCTTGCACAATGAGTCTGTTTCAAAACCTAGTGAGCTGCTATAAGGTAACCATATTCATCCGTCAATGGTGATGGATGATCATAGGTGAATCATTTGAAATTCTCTACATGGGCGGCAGCTCCCTTGACTGTCAGTCAAGCGCATCGCAAATCTTCATGAGAATTGCACAAAAAACATTTTTTGTTAACGGTTGATTCAAGCGGAGTTTTGCCATTAGCATCTAACTAATCTAATAACCCTAAACAAGCTAAATTCATTTGAAATTGAGTGATTTAGCGGTGTTATTTTAGTATTAGTATAATAATATAATTTTATTACCTCTATTAGTACTTAAATAATTACGTTTTGTTTTATCTCTGCCCTATCAGCGTATTAAAATCCCAACAACAGACGCTTCCAATGGCTGTCATAACTTTGACTTTTATCTGTCCAACTATGGCAAAGACAATCCTCAAGGAAGCTTTGAGTGTATCCACCAGTGCATATCTAGGTAAGGGCTGAGCACGTTTTTTTGTGCATCAAAACCACTGCTCATTTTGCTGCCGTTTCTCATTTATAATCGCTTTTTATGTCCGTTAGCTCTGGAGTCCCCCATCTGTCCTCCATGGGAACGATTCAAGACAAAATCACAGTATGTGCCACCAATGACTCTTATCAGGTGACCAAAGAGCGAGTGACCAAAGCAGAGGAGGATAAAAGCAAAAACAGCACCAAATTCATCAGACCCGGAGGACCGTTCAGAGGTTTGATATTAATACACAGTATTGTACCTGCTGTAACAACATTGTGTTTACTGATATTTTGAGAGTACCTGGTAATATGAAGGTAGTTAAAAATGTAGTACCCAGTAAGTTGAAAATGACCCTGGGTTAGCAGATAAGTGTGAAAAGTCTAATTTCAGCATATTCATTCAATTTCCTGTTGGTGTTTCAATCGAAACGTTTCTGTTTCAAAGAAGCTTTCTATACATCTGATGATTATCTACACAGGATGGGGTTTTCTTTTTAGTTTCTTTTTTCATTTCCCAATTTTGATCTGGGTGTAGTACATCGTTACATGAATCTTCTCATTTCTAGATGATCATATACTAATGTGATTATGCAGATCTCCTTATATTTTTCACATTGACCTGCAACTCTCAGACAGTTCAATTGTAACCTTCACATAACGTCTGCGTTAAACCAATTGGAAGCTTTACGGAGAGTGATGTATGGATTAGGGTCAAGAGAAAAAGCAAGTAAAAGTTCATCCTATTTATCTGATGTGGCTAAGTCGTGGCACGACCCATGTCTCCGAGATTACAGACGTGCCCCACATAGAGATGTGTGGAAGTGGAAAGTGACGGACCGAATCTTTCTGGTTATTGTCACCTGCTTAGGTTGTGAAATGAAGTCGGCATATTTTGCATTTTACAAACTGCTGGGGGGGGGGATGATGCTGCAACTCCAGAGACCTGTTTTATCTCATGTTTTGAAATTGTTATCACCATTTAGGGAAAAAAAGAGAACCCTTGAGGGTTTTTAGAGTGGTTTTAACTTTCATTCAAATGCGGCTCGTTATATTTCACCCCCGCCAGACAAAACCTGCCTCTCAGCACCTGTTCAGCTGTCACTCCCTCAGGGAGCCCCCGTTCTCAGGACCACAGCTGGCTATCGCCACAAAACTAGGAAAGTCAGTTTCACTCCAATCCCTTGGCACCAACCCACAAGGGAGGAGTAATCGCGTTTGTGTTTGCATTTTACACACCAAAAGGAAGTGCAAGAGGGTTTGTGACGTGAGGCTTTGCAGCAGCTGGTTCTCAGGAAACCGCGTTACACTCTTGTTTGTTTAAACTGAGAGAAACAAGCAAGTTGGAAATAGTGCAGATTTGGCATATAATCCAGAGTTTAAATGATCTTCCCTTCCTTGATTCCTCCCAGTCTGCCATACACGCGTGATGGCCAAAGCTAATTATCCACTGACGCAAGAGTTTCACCTGACATGCTGGAGGTGAGACAGTGAATGTTTGCGTCTGGATTTCGTCCAGTCATCGGCACATGTTTGGGCAAAGCAAGGGAGAGTTCATAAGAGAAAGATGTAGGAAGTAGGATGGTTAAAGAGTCACTATTTGTCACTGCTTGTGAGAAATTTGTAATAGAGGAACTTATCTGTGGCACCTAAAACTCCTAAGTATGCGCTTCAGCACAGTTTAGACAATGCATACTTTTGTTTGTATGGATGCTAACGTTAGATTTAGGCAGTAGGGATGGGGAAAAGTATTGGCACTGTACTTGATAATAAAATAAACACGGGTCAATATGGTGTACTCAACGGCTGACAGATGTGTCCTCAAAAGATCACATGCTTATTTTTGGATAATCTAAAAATACTTAAATTCATTTTGCAAGATTAAAATTTGCAACTTCAGTTTAGCATTTGTTGACTCCCTTCTGAGAAAAATGAAGCAAGCATGAGGTTTTGGAGGCTGCATTAGACACCAATAGAAATGACACCATCTGGATACCTAGTTTAGCATTAATCCTAATCTTGTACACCGTATAGAATGGGATAGTATGTAAGCATAGGCCACCATGTATTCCCCCAGTTTCACAGACGAGGCTTAAACCTAGTCCCAGACTAAAAAGTAATATTAAATGTTTCACCTGAAATAAACTTGCACTGATTGATATGAACTATATGTGTTCTGCCTCAAGATGCACACCAGTAATGTTGAACTATGGTGTAATGCTGGCTTAGTCTAAGCCCCGTCTGTGAAACCGGGCCATTATATACCAAATTAAAGCATTAAGAGACTTCTTAATGATAAATATTTCACTGTTGTAACAGCTCTGTCTCTCTGTGAATGTTGTTTTGGTATAGACAAAAAAGTCCAGCACCGTAAACCGGCCCCGTCAGCCCCCGACCCTGTTCCAGAGAGGAAGCAGACCACCCCCCTCAACCCAGCCAACACCATCCGCAAGTGCCTTACCAACAACCCCGTATCGCAACGGCCATACAGGGACCGTGTCATTCACCTTCTGGCCCTGCGGTCTTACAAGAAACTAGAGTTACTTGGCAGACTGCAAAGAGACGGCATCAGCCAGAAAGACCGCAACTCTTTGGGCTCTACACTACATCAGGTAAAAGTGAAATTGTGGATTGCAATCAGTTCACTTTTTAAAATCAAAGCAACCCATTAAGCTTAATTGACAGCAGGTGTAATGTTATAATAAAACTAGAGTTTTGCGCCACAGTAACCCTAAGTTTAGTTGGATGCTTAATAGGGGTGGGAGAAAAAAATCAATGCAACGTGATTCTATTTATTGCTTGACAGTGTGTGCTTTCATCCATCACGTTTTACTTTAGATATGTTTTTTATTTTCCCTTTGGAGTGCATTGGCATTAGATGCACAAGCAAGTGTAGCCTGTTTACATAATGATAAAAAATAGAAATTTTGCACTAAATAAATTTGGTTTATAATGTAGTAATATTGAATGAGAATATATTGAGGAATATGAGGAAATATTCCCCTGGATTCACAGCTAGTCACAGACTAAAATGTAAAGTAATAAATCAAGAATCGGATCGTGAAGTGCCTGAAGAGTCCCACAACTAATGCTTAACTTGTATGTACTGAACTTGAAATATTAGTTTACTGTTCAAAGAGCAAGATGAAAGACTAGAAAGGCATTAATCTAAATGCAATTTGAAGACTGTCATAATCGTACATATTAGTTTACAATAGGTCACAGAGACTTGAAACACAGATAGCATGAAATCACAGTTGGAATCTGCCTGCAGGGTACAGACTCCCAGCACTATTGCAGAAGCACAGTGTCACGTAATGCCATTTAACAGCCTAAACACAAAGACTTCCATTCACCTCAGCTGAATGTATAGCATGTGGCAAATTAGGCAGCCATGAATTAAACCTATTAAAGTAACATGCACATGCATGCACCCTCATGCTGAAGAGACCGGCTTACTTCATTTCAAGTCATTTAAGGTTATACTGTTGACAGTCTTCATATTTGAATGGCTTTTGACTTCAAAAGGGGTAGAAGTTGCATTTTCGGTTCTCCCCGCTAGTTTCAAAGAAGAAATACCATGGTTGTTGTGCTTTTCTATAAAGTCTAGAAGGAAATAATTCAGGCTTTGAAAAGGGAAGTATAAAACAAGCTTCTCTCCTTCTTTGGAAATGCAGGAAGGAGAATCTGAAACGTTCCCCTCACTGGGTTGTAATGCAAGAAGTAACACTATATCCCTTTGCCTAACTGTCCATTTGCATTACTATTTATAGTGTTTGTGTATCTGCCAGCTCTTAAGTATGCCGATTTAAACAAGTATTTAAAGTGTGCCTCCTGTCATATGTGTACATGTAGTTTAGTTGCGTGTTTAATACTTTGTTCTGTGTTTTGTTTAAATTCGGTATTGCCTTAGCAAACACCACTTATTAAATTCAATAAATGAAATGTAAAACCCATTTTAACAGCCACTCTTCTCTACTTTTTCCTTATTTAAAAACTAAAAGAGATTGTTTAGAAAGGATGGTTTCAGAATAACCATCCTTAAGTCTTCCTATATCCCGTATTTAATCACAGAATGGAAACCAATCAGTGTAATAATTTGCATTCCTTTAGGTGGCCAGTCTAAACCCTAAGGATAACTCGTATTCGCTTAAGGACTTTATCTTCCGTGAGGTCCAGAGGGACTGGCCGGGCTACACGGAGGATGAACGAGTTCAGTGTGACAGGATGCTGGCACGGTAAGACACACCGGTTACATGCAATTAAAAGAAGAATGACTCTTAAATTGTACATGAATCAGTTTTGAGAGACAGTACAAGAGATCCCAAGAGTGTTTGGCAAAGCTTAAATTAGCTGTCTCTTTTTTTTTTTCCTAACAGTAAGTTGGGCTTGAATTCAGAGTCTGTATCTTCCAGCAGTCCAACCAAAGAGCCAACGTCTCCACTGGTAAGACCCCTTTAAATAAGACCCACTGTATAAACTACAGTTTTATATTAATATTTTTCTTTTATAATATGGGGTGTGTATATAGAAAAAATGACTACTCATAATTTCGAGTGAATGTGCGTTTCGCATTTGGGTGTTATAAAGTCAGACTTGCAAAAATACAGGGTCTCAATTCTGAGGGGAAGCTCGTCACAATTGAGAAACATACTTGCAATTAAATTTCTCAGAAGTGTGATGTAAACTTGCAATAGTGAGATATAAAGCCGAATAATTTATTTTTTTTATTCATTGGTGGGAACAGACTTCCATAATATATACATACTGAATATATTTTTAAATTGTTTATCATTACATAACATGGTGTATTAAAGCAAAACATTATAAAAAAAATTATATTAATAATATACTTTTAATATTTTTATCAATGCATTTAAAATATAAATATGAAAAAATTACATCCATGACTTTGCATACTTAAGAATTCTCATTTGTTTCTTACAGAAACGCCAACCTGAGACTGACTTCATTGACCCTCTGATGTCTAAGAAGCCCCGAATCTCCCATCTCAGTAATCGAGGCCCCCCCTCTTCTTCAGGCCGTCATTCTTCAGAGACCGAGGACAAAAAACCTGCACCCACGGCCTCTTGCCCAGGACCCTCTTTTCACCCTCCCCCTGTCACAGGCTCTAGTTCAAACTCCCCCAGTACGCCGGAGGGCCGGGGGTCTCAGGACCTGCCCCTGGAACAGAGCTCTATATGCGGGAACTCCTCAGAGAGCTACGCACCCCCCCGGAGCCACACACCCAGCCCGCCCAGTCAGCCGGTCTCCACCACATCCCCCTTGTCCTTCTCTACCTGTACCGTCTCCACAACCACCATTACCTCCACCACTACCACCAGCAGCGGCCACCGTGTTTCCTCTGCCGCATCTCCTACAGCCAGCCATGACGGCAGCGGCAGCAAAAAGCCCAAAAAGTCGAAGAAGCACAAAGATAAAGAGAGAAAACGAGAAGGAGAGCGAGATAAGGATAAGGACCGAAAGAGGGATAGAGAGCTTCAAAAGGAGGATCACTGTGATAAAGAAGCACAGCCCAGGAAGAAACACCGGAATGAGGTAGAACAAAGACACATTCCTGCCAACATCAGCCACGAATCGGACAAAGAAGGTTTGTTTTGCTATGTCCTATGCATTTTGTGGTGTTAACATTTATTTAATAATTGATTATTAGAATAATTTATTAAGTGCATGCCAGCAGTTTTGAATGAAAGCTATGTTAGGCCTACTGATTGATTCGTCTTCCATTTGCCTTTGGCCTTTAGTTCACAACAACATTTTTAGGTTAGTCCGTTTGTAAAACAAGATCATGCTTTACGTGTGCTTGTGAGAGGAAAGATTTCCATGTTTGTACATGACTGGTGTGTCTCTTTACAGCTGGCAAAGACAAGCCTGTCAACAGCACTGAACTTCCTGTCCCAACAAAGCCTGATTACATAGCGTGAGTGAACTTTGACTCGTTTATGGTATTATTCTGCATAAACTCTCTTCATCACATACTGCAATGTTCTAAAAAAAGCTTTTAGCTATTTTGTTGTTGTTAAAAAAACAACAGCTGAAGTTTGATTTGAGATCAATTGGAATGCAAAAAAATATATAAAAACAGGATTTTTGAGAGTTGTTTTTGCAAATGAATTCTATTCATTTATATGCATATATATTAGTGTGTGTGTTCTTGAGACACACGCACGCACATCTAGAGTCTTATTGTTCTCATGTTGTTTTATTGCAGTAAGTACACAGCCGTGATATCTATGGATCAGAGGCAGCACTATAAGGATGACTTCAACGCAGAATATGATGAGTATCGCATCCTTCATGCCCGTGTAGAGGGTGTTACTCGTCGTTTTACGAAGCTGGATGCCCAGTGTAGACGACTGGCACCGGGAACTAAAGAGTACCAGGTAGGAGAACAAGATTTAGTTTCCATTATTTGTTGTTCTGCTCTTTGTATGAAGAACTGTGTATATTTATGTATATTTTTATATCCCAAGTAGTAAGTGTTTGTCTTGTCTTTCCTAACAGGAAATACATGAACAGGTGCTGCAAGAATATAAAAAAATTAAACAAGTAAGTGTAACGCTGCATGTCTTACCCATCTGGGTCCACAAGTAAACAGCAAAAAGAGCATGTTAATTGACACATTATGTTTGCTTTACAGCACAGCCCAAACTATTATGAAGAAAAACAGCGCTGTGAGTACCTGCACAACAAACTGGCCCACATCAAACGGCTCATCGCTGACTTCGACCAGCGGAAGGCGCAGTCCTGGCTGTAGGGCCCGGGACCAAGCAACTCCCTCAGCCAATCAGAGCGCTCTTCAGCCGAAGGACCATCTTTAAGAGTGTGGGAATCTAACAGCTCCTTATTTATTCTATTTACAGATTCCCCACTCACCTGTTTTCCCATATCTGGCCTTCTTCAGCAATCTTTATCATGTTTTCTTCCTTATTCATCCTTTCCCATACCT
Organism: Enteromius unitaeniatus; assembly: GCA_032359435.1. Classification (NCBI taxonomy): domain Eukaryota; kingdom Metazoa; phylum Chordata; class Actinopteri; order Cypriniformes; family Cyprinidae; genus Enteromius; species Enteromius unitaeniatus. Next base: position 16,028 of record JAUMHI010000025.1, read on the forward strand.
TTCATTCTTTCCTTTTCTTTCTTTTTGAAGGACGTTTCAAAAGAAAAAAGGACTACAATGAAAAATTCAACTTCTTGAATGCAAATAGAAAGTTGGCAATGCAAAACCGTGGGCCTTACAGCTCGTATTTCTTGAAGCCTTTTGCACAGGGGTGATCGAGCCAGTACATGTGAAAAAGTGGCCATAAAAGAGGGGGTTTCCAAGAGCCTGGAGACTTCCTTTCTCCCGATGGCCCGGTTTTCTTTTTTTTTTTCTTTTTTTAATAGCATCAGTATTCACACCCACAGTGCAAATGATGCCTTAAGGTATTAATACAGACATATATCGATGTGGCGTCAGTGAAACTTACAAGCACCCGGGGCAGTGGGGAGAAGTTATGACCTGATCGCAGGTCCAGCGCACATTCATGGAAGGTGTGATCGATGTTTGCTTGTGTGTGTGTGTGTGTGTGTGTGTGTGAGAGAGAGAGACATGTAGCGGATGAAAATTGTCAGTGTTTTGTTCATTTTTTGGAAAGGATTGTGGGTCAGAAACTACAGGTAGAGAGAGGCTCTGGGAGGAGGTTTGAATATAAATTATATAAAAGAGGAAAAAAAACGGAAAACAAAAATCCCCAAAAAAAGCTGCTCTATATATATATATATATATATAATCTATATATATATATATATATATAATTATAATATATATAATTTTTTTTTTTTTTTATTTTTTTTCCTTTGAACAGCCTGGTCCTTTGAGATCAATTTGGCTTATGTTACATGTTCTTAATTTGGGCCTGCTCTGTTTAAGAAAATGATTGTACCATCTTGAAGACAAAGGTGCTACTGATTTATGAGAAAATACACCGAGCAGAGGCAGACCTGTATATCCATTTCAAATGTATTCATTAATTATTACAAGTCTCAAAGCAGAGTTATTTATGAAATATGAATAGAATTCTATATTTTTTGTCTTCATTTTGAATTAAAAGGAATTGCTGGAGTTTTGAGTATTGAAAAAAAAAAACTGATCAAATATGCGTAAAAGTCTTTATTTCACGGTATCATTAGTGATTCAACAGCTTAAAGATTAAGGGAAATGTTATGTTTACAAAACCTGTGTGATAGGAAGTTTTGCCAAAAAAAAAAAAGAAGTGATAAAAATGAAACGCATGCTTTCAATCCTATGTTGATAGTCTGGAATAAAACGCGTTTCTCTGAGTGACATGACACTTTGCTATCTGAAAGGAGATGGTGGTTGAACACTTGGTGTCTTGATATATTTATTTTCTTTGATCCTTGTTTAGGGAAGAGATCCAGAATGCAGCTTTGTGAATCAGCTTTGAGAGAAAAAACGAAAAAAACATTGCTCGCAATTATGCAAATTCTCACTGGATCGAATAGCTCTATGGTGGATTCTGATTGGCTAGTTGATTCTTGAAGCTTGCTGCATTGTATTTGCACATTTTAAGATGTCTTTTTGAGATCTGAAAACAAATCATCTCTCTCCTCTTACGATCACAATTATTCCATTGTTAAAGACCGGGAGGTGTTTCCTTTGTTTTCCAGTGTTGTAAATTGAAATGAAAAAAACCTGAGTGAGCCATTCTCAGAATAACCATCGACGAATGTTCGTTTTCAGTATTTGGGGCGGCAGATGGCATCTTACTTGCTTTTTTTTCAGGGGCTTACATGTTATCAAACTGCCCAAGATGTTCTGTTGTGTGAGCTTCTGTTCATTTTAGTCACCATTTATAGACTGGACGCAATGTTTGATGAGAACCAAATACAAGTCGTGGTTATTTACAGAGAACTATAGCAGCACTTTACTTCACAAATGCTTATTTCCTCAGCATTCAAATAGCCTCCACACTGAACCCTAAAGATTTGGGATGACACTAAGAAGTTTTGCTTGCAAAGGAGAATGTGCATCTACACATCGGTATCGTTGTAATTTGGGTTGGGTGGGGAAGTATTTGGTGATGTGTGACCAACACCTATTTTCTTTCCCTTTTGAAGAGACTGTGCCTCTGACACCACTAAAGAGAGATGTTAATGTTGGATAATAAGCCAAGAATCTCATAACACTGTCATCTCTTGTTTTAAAGGTGGGATGGGGGTTGTTTCAGACTGTAAGAGAATTCCTGACCTGTCCACCTAAAAATGTATTAAATCAGTTCAATAAAATGTGAACTTGACATTTGTCTGCCTTGCTTTTTTCCCCTGTGTTATTATTGTTTTACTGCTTATCTTTTGTACAGTTAATTAGAACATGCATCATTCTAATTTAAATATATATTAAAAATAAGTGTTTTATTTGATATTAACAGGACATACAACTGAAATGTTAAATGCGAATTCTTACCCTCTTGTAAAGTGCCATTTAAGTATCTCTATCCATCTTTTATTTATTTTTAATTTTTTTATAGCGTGTTTTGAGTGAGTCATTGAATCATTCACCCAAAAGAATCATTAATAACGAGTCGTTCATGTGTACACGAATCTCCAGCAAGCAAATACACATTTTGTTAACTGACTTAAGGTATAAAATATAAGAAAACAATAACCTATATACACTCAGAGTGCCACCAATGTCTTTAATTGTGTATAACCACAAGAATTTATTCACATAAATCCCGTTCAATGCTGCTCCGGCTCCAAACCCTTTTTCACAGTGAACGAAGGAGGCGTATCGGTTTATAGACCCAACCAATGAAATTCATTTTCACGCTCCACACTCGAATCCTATTGGTTCGTACCATCGTCAGTCTAAAGAAAGTTAAAAAAGAACGATTCACTCCCTTAAAAGATTCGTTCGAACCCCAATTCGTTCACGAACAACAATTGCTACATTTTTTTTTTGCAGTCCCGCCTCATTTTGGCAGAGAACCGAAGGGGAACTACACGACTCACAAAGCCTGGAAATAACTTTCGTTTAGACTTTTCCCCGAAGCCGTGAACAGCTGCGCTAACGTTAGTTACGTCAAGAACAATGGCAGAATTTGTTAAGGCGCAAATTAAGGGTGACAAAGTTGTTGTGTTTCTGAAGCCGACCTGTCCTTACTGCATATGCGCTAAGGATGTTTTGTCAAAATATAAATTCAAAAGTGGACACTTAGAGTTTATTGACATCAGCGGACGCAGTGATATGGGCAGCATCCAAGACTATCTGCAACAGATCACAGGCGCACGCACCGTGAGTACTTACAGAATGCTGTATATTAACTTACATGATAACATTGTGGTTATATTAGACCAGACAGTTAGTCATTACGTCAGACGGCCACAGTTACATAAATGTTAAATATAGAGTCTAAAAAGCAATGCATTAATTAAAAACAAAACGTTTTTTCAAACTTCTTCTTTATAGTTATAGTTTATTGTTATGGTGGCAAATATGACTTGTTTTTACTCGCTTATTCACACGAATGCTGAGTCACCAACAGCGTGACCTGTAGCTTTAGCCCTGCCCATTTCATGTTAGTCATATGCTTTGATTAGTTTGTCATGTTTATTTACATCCATGCATTCCTTGCAGGTTCCTCGGGTCTTCATAGGGGAAGAGTGCATTGGAGGAGGAAGTGATGTTCAAAGTCTGGACCTTTCTGGAAAACTGGAAGGCAAGTTGCAGGCAATCGGAGCTCTGCAGTGAAGGTAGACTTCCCAGTCCCTCTTTATAAAATATTAAAAACAATATAGTTACATCATTGGCTCATAACAGCTTTAGTCCCAGAGCCCAGAGTTTAAATTAGAGTACAAGTGGCCACCATCCTAAAATTGTGTTCCCTCAGCAACCGGGAAATCACTTCACAAAACACATTTTTTTGTGTATTTGTATTTTAATTTGTTATTTGTCAATTTAATTACATTTTTATGCCTATGAAGACTTTATTCAGTGTTTTAGTTATGTTAGTTCATCAAGGTAAACAAAAAAAGAAGTGTTTTTTTATATTTGTTTATTATTTGAACATTATTTTAGTTTAAGAAATAAAATGTTCAGCAGCTCATGTTGTCAGTTGCCCTACATAGTTTTCATCTGCAGTATCATTGCTTTTCCCACCATTGTCTGTGTTAGACAGACCTGTGACTCATTTTTGGGTCACGACCCACCCTTGAAAACCACAGATATAAGACTCTCAGAGCAAACATGCATGATGTGCTCGACCTCCCATTTTCAGTATAACAAGTTGTGCAAATTTTAACCACTACTTTATTCAGTTGATTAGATTGCCAGGTTCAGCATTTTTACACAAAATAAGATAAAAATGCTAATTACATTCAAGATGAATGCCACTAAAAAAATTAATTGATGAAATACTAGCTTAATAATTAAATACTGTGTGGTACATATGGTTTAACCTACCTGGTCTCATGGCATAAACGTACCTGGGTGCACTTTTTAGCAAGACACGAAATATGTACCAATAAGTACATATCACTGCAGTTTCCAAAAGAAATTAACACTAGAGGCAACTCTGATACCTTGTATTACTATTCACACAAATTTACAAAGTTTCGATACATAAAGTGTAATTTTCACACATTTACTTGAAGAATTTCATGTTCAAAGCAATATTAATATGCTGGGAGATTTGAGAACTGATGCTTTTGAACGTTAGCATCACACATCCAGCTTCATATCTACAGGTTTTCATAAACGGTAGGTTTGTTCGGCAGCTCACAGAGTACATTGAATCCTGTGTAACTACGGTTTGACAAAACAGTTCAATTGGTGTAAAAGCAAATGCGTTTTGTTTAACGCTATCAGGTAGGTTTAGGCTTGGATTTGGTGTAGGGTACATTTCCAACATGGTGGAGCATTAACTTTTAGCAACAGTTCATTTCAATTCTAAACCTCCGCAATATGTACCTATATCAACGTAATAAAAAAAACGTGCAAGGGTTCACATATTGAACCTGTGTTGTAGCACCACTCAGTGGATGCTTCTCTTTGAAACTGCGGCGAAGCATGCCATGTAAAATGGTGTTGCACAGAAAGTACATCTTTTTATGAGACCAGGTTGGGTTTAACAGTTATGCAATAATGAATATTTCAAACAATAGTATGCTACATTGCCTGACTTTGTATGGTTTAGCTTTAAGCCACAAACTCGCAGAACAAACAAGCATCCTTCTAAAATGTCTTTATTCAGCATGAGATGAGGGTCAACATAACTGGACTTGACTAAAGACAGCCAGAATCGGCTCTACGTCAACCATACCAACTGCACTAAGAGGCGATCCACATGCTGGATGCGTACGTTATTAGTCGAAATAAAAGTCTCAGATGTACATGTTACAAAAATAGTTGCATCAAATTCAAATTAATCTCATGGGGGAAAAAAATAAATATTTGAAATTGATTCAAGTCATATTGCTGGAGTAGCCACTGAATTCGGAAACAAAGAAACCTCACCATGACATAACATGGCTGACCATGAGAGTGACATCAATCTCTGGAGAGAGTATAAGATCGACCCTACCCTGTTTAATACTTTGGGATTAATCCATCGCAGAGGAAGTTTATTGCACCAATCAGGCATAATCGTTCGTATAGCATTATCCACATAGAAGAGCATCGGCGCATATGATCCACCAGTGAGAATTCACAGCTGTCTGCTTCATATCACAGGGTCAGAGGTCAAGATTTGTGTGAATACAGTACTTCAGAATCCACCGTCAACCCAGGAGTCAAACAAAGGTCTCCTTCATCTTGTATTTAAATGAATCTCCAATTTGTATCCTCTGTTTTTCGCCCTCCCTTCCGGTCCGCAGGGCGTCAAGAAGGGGTCACATGATGCTACAGCGAGACTTGCGGATCTGCCGTCTGCGTTGCTGGTACTCGCTGAGCTCCTGTAGATAACCTCTGGAGGGCCAGCGCAGCCGCTCCACCTGCTCACGCTCCTCATCTGTCCAAAAAAAAAAGGAAAATTTTGCTACAACATTCCCTCCTGCTCAACGCCAAAGCATTTAAACATATATTGTGTTATATCCGTCCAACTTGTATTTCAGTTAAATAATGCCATTGTCTGTATTGGTTTCCTATTGTGTGTATTAAAAAAAACCCCTGAAAATAAACAATTTTCCTGTTAAAAGTTTGCTCGTTTCCGTTCATTGACTCATAAACGCACCATTCACAAGGCGACACTATTTTATTTCCAAATGTGTGTGGAAGGGCAGGACATACTAATTAGCTGTGACGATGATTCATTTGTTTCAAAAGTGACCTTACAGTTGCTCTCAGTGTTTCATAATGAAGTTTCGACAGAAGTGGGAAGTGATTTGCATAGGCTTGTGTGCAGCACCAGCTGGTGGAAGTGCTCTCAGGGCATTGAGATCTGGCTTTTGTCACTGTTCGAGATGATTGTATTCTACTGCGCTTGAACATGCTCTCCAGGTGGTCAGGCTCACCTGATAGCTCCAGGAAGTCAGGCTTGTGGCTGAAGATCAGGTAGTTATTGGCAATGAAATGGAGGAGCCAGACATAGAGCTGGTCAGCGTTATGACACTGATGAGAGAGGTAGAGAGTGAACGTGAGATTAGATACAACGTGTAAGACTAATAAACATGTTGGATGTATCACACATGGTATTTCAGAAACATATTCAACTGTATTTATACTATTTTTAGGCAATTTTGGTATGCATGGATAACCCTTATGACTTAATACAGTTGATCAAATGTGTAGTATACAAACTATCAAAAATAACAATTGCTATTGGTAATTGAAAAATATACAAATAATAGATAAAAAACAACCTGAACTTAAATAAAAATAAAAATATACGGGAAATAAACATTGTTTAAAAAGACCAAACTTTATTACAAACGAAACTACATTAAAATATAATTTAGTTATAAATATAAGAAAAATAACAGCTAATTCAAAATAATAATAAATGGAATGATAGTACATAAATAATGCTAAAATAACAATAATCTTTTTGACAAAACTTTTATTATTAAAATGAAAAATCTTTTGAACCTTCTATTCAAAGAATCCTAAAAAAAGAAATAAATAAGCAACGTGGGTTTTTTTTAACATTCTTAATAATAAAATGAGAACTACCAGATTTCAAAATAGCTTTTTTCCAGTAGCTAACAAGGATTCTCTATGATGTAATTTAATATTATTATTATTATTTTCTCTTTTGTAATATGTAATATTGTAAGTGTGTGTGGGATGCTGGCCAATAAACGTTGATTAAATAAATTTAATAATAAAAATATGTTTCTTAGGCAAATTAGCATATTAGATTGATCATGTGACACTAAATACTGGAGTAATGATGCAGAAGAAATAAAAAAAATCTACTATATTATATAAAACCGGTATTTAAATGAACATAAAATATTTTTAAAAATGTCTGTTTTTACTGTATGTTAAATTAATTTAGCATTGATGAGAATAAGACCTCAAATGTTTGAATGATAGTGTAGTTTACAGTTTGAAACATACAGTACATCTTAGCTTACTGGTTCACATATTAAAAATAAGCAATACGCGGTATAAATATGTGAAATAACTACATTCGTAGTTATAGTGAATATATAGTGATGTTATGGGTCCAAAGCACTCAGAAAGCAAAGAAGTGACACTTTTATCAAACACACCCTTGTTTATGTAGAGCTGTCAAGCCTCACCTTCGCTCTCCTCAGTAAACGAATCACACTGATGCCTGTAGAAGCTAGCTCTCGACTGGGCATACTCTGCAGATACGCGCAGACACACACCTCACACAGGTGCTGCAGCCGTTTCACCTGGTACATCTCTGCACAGACGAGCACGGCCATGGCCTGCAGCACACTGGCTGAACACACAGACACACAGCACTGTCAATCACCTCCTGTCACATCAACCTCAGGTCATATTCACCCTCTGTCAATCAAGCTCGGCCTCTATTTGCATCTGTTCTCTCAACAGTGTTGTTTAATGTCCTTGATATGAACGGGGAAGCATCCATCACATTGATTGACAGAACGAGTGAAGCCATCTGACATACTGTACTAAACTTTCCTTCATTATTTAATGATAAATACAACCTGAATCACATGTCATTGTGATTGAAACGTATGGATTATGTTGCACAATACAGTGAATATAAAAGGCCATTGTTAGGCACAACATATAGGAGAAACCCTTTATTTTCACCTCATAATGTAATTATTCATATTATTACCTAATCCTAATTAGAATTTGCACTGCAATTTTAGAAGTTTGGAGTCAATACGATCTCTTATGTATTTATTGGAAGAAGTTATACTGATCAAAAGTAAATGAATGATTTTAGATTAATTAATGCTTGCAGAAATATGATTAATGATGCTTTGCAGCTTTTGTGTGCATAAGAGGCTTCTTTCAAAAGCATTTAAAAAAATAGATTATAAAATAATTAAAGGGATAGTTCATCATTAAATGTTGTTATTTATGTGAATGTGTATCATTGGGAAAATAAGGTCAGCATGCAAATCCTAGGAAAATTCAATATTTTTTGTGAGACATGTCCACTAGTAACTTTCTAATAGTTAGCTTTATTTTATTCTAAAGAGAAAAAAAAGAAAAATGTTTATTTTTGTCCATAGAGTAAAAGTCAATCTGATGTTGTTTTGGACATTTTTTTATTTCAACAGAAGGTGTGGAATGACACGAGGGTGAAGGTGATGACTTCTCATGGTAAAAGGAGCATTTTAGGGTCTAAATATCATGTTATTGGTATCACTTAAACCCGCTTGAACATGAGAATCAACCAGTGGAAACAGTGTTAAAGTAGCCCTTTTCTGTGGGAAAACCACAGACTTGGCAACACTGTCAACCAGCTCCAACACACTTGCCTGAAAGTAGGCTTGAAGACCTTGATTAGCTGGTCCAGGTGTGTTTAATAAGGTCTAAAACGCTGAACTCTGGTGGATAATGTCCCTCTAGGACAGGGCTGGGCAACTTCGGTCCTGGTGGGCTGGTGTCCTGCAGAGTTTAGCTCCAACCCAAATCAAACACAAAAATTTGATTAGGGTTGGAGCTGAACTTTGCAGGACTCCGACCCTCCAGAACCGAAGTTGCCCAGCCCTGCTCTAGGAACAGATTCAAAAAAACCACACTCTCACCTGGACAGCAGGTGTCAGTGTAGAGGTACTCCAGGAAAGCTAGAAAGGTATCAGATGAGACTCCATGTATTGGCACCACACGACTCCGTGCTTCTGCGTATTTCCCACTGAACATGGCAGCCATAACATCACAACGGGCCACAAGCACGGCTCTGTGCGCTGGCAGAACGCTTCCTGCAAGCAGACACACACAGCTGACCTCTAAAAACACACTTACACCCATGGAGTCAAGCATTACAGAGGAGCTCTGACTCAAACACAGGCCCCTCCCTTGTACTTTCCACCTTTGAGCGCCTTTGAATCAATGCACCATTGTGTGTGTACATGTTCATGCACATGCAGCTTTGATTCTTGCCTTGCACCATGAAGATGACATCAGAGTAAAGAGGGGAATTGAAGAGGCTTCCCAGTGTCAAAGGACCTTGTTGAAAGCGGGGTGTGGGTGTGTCCCTGGGGGCCTGCAACCAGAATGAATTGACACTGCAGTGCACAATCTGAGGCGATGAATGCTGCTAGTACCTCGAGCATTTAGAAGTGAGAAATCAGGTCAGTCATGCAAATCATTAGAAAAAAACCTTTGCACAGTCCAGTTGTATAATCAGAGCGCCTCCTGTCTGTCAGGCGGTTACCTTTTCTTTCCCAACGAATGAGCGTATCCTGTCCATCAGCTGGGCTACGGCCAAAGGGTTCTTTAGTTTTTCAGCGATAGCTTCCTCCAGGTATTCCCATTCCCATGCCCCTGTGAAAAAAGACACATCACCAGCATGCACTGACCCATGAACGCATCCTGCTCACACATGAATTAACTAGCTGTCCGGCAGACCAAAGAGTAAATCTCGACCTTTTACACTGGCTGCTCAGATCTGCTGGAGTTTAATAAGAGTTCAACCTCTCAGTGGAGGTACACTCTTTTTTGAAAGGGTTTTCAAATCGATGCCATAAGAGAACCATTCTGGGCTCCTTAAGGAACCTTTCAGTCAACAGTTCTTAAAGGGATTGTTCACCCAAAAATTTAAATCATGTCATTAATTGCTCACCCTCATGTCATTCCAAACCCGTAAGACCTGTGTTCATCTTCAGAGCACAAATTAAGAGCTATCTGACCCTGCAAAATAGTCAGTAATTCAACTGTGATGAATACTTTTTGTGGGCAAAGAAAACAAAAATAACAAATCTATTCAACAATTTCTTTCTTCCGCACCACTATTTGCTGTGTGTTCAAGAGAGTACCACGAGGCAAGGAGCTGGTGTTCTGACAGCCCGGATATGCTGTGCCTTGTTTACAAGCAGATAAATGACTGAAACTAAAGAAAAGAAAGAAAGTTGAATACATTCCTACACGGAAATAACCTATATAAACATATATGTTTTGATATAGGTTTTTAATATATGTGACATAAATAAAACCGGCCATTTTCCTATATTTTATGTACATATATGCACATATATGTTCACCTATATATTAGTAAAATTATTAAAATATATAAAAATAATTTTTAACCCATCCAAGTGCAGTGAGAAGTGCTCAAGGGTCTCAAGTCCAAGTTGGGTTACAAGTCCAACTCCCTATCCATTAGGCCACGAATGCAATACAGAAGCAATACAGGAGACCTTTATGGCCTGTATATGCACATATATGCACCTAAGTTTTGCCTATATGTGGCATATATGCAGCATATATATTATCATATATGTGCATATATACTGCATAGGGGTTTCATATATGCGCATATATCCTCATATAGGTTCTTTCCATGTGGGTTGATTATTATTTATTTATTTATTTTCCTCATAGCTTCATAACATCCACTGATATTACATGGACTATTTTAATGAGGTCCTTACTACCTTTCTGCGCCTTGAACGTGTCAGTTGCAATGCTGTCTATGGAGGATCAAAAAGCCATTAATCACTTAACCCCATGTCATTTCAAAAGCTTAATTCGTCCTCGGAACACAAACCTCTGAAAACTAGAAGGCTTGTGACTGTCCTACTGACTGCCAAGTAAATAACACTGTCAAGGTGCAGAAATGGATGAAAGACATCATCTGTATAGTCCATCTTCCATCAGGGGTTCAATCGTAAAGTTATGAAGCTATGAGAATACATTTTGTATGCAAGGGAAACATAAATGACGACTTTATTTAATGATTTGACACTGTAACGTGACTGTACAATGGAAGGACACATCTTTGTCTTTCATACTTTTCTGGGCCTCAACAGCACACATTGTTTGGCAGTCAATGGGACAGTCACAAGCCTCCCGGTTTTCATACAAAATATCTTCAATTGTGTTCAGAAGATAAAGAAATCTTTTATGGGTTTGCTAAGTGATACTGACAAAATCAAAGAATTTTCATTTTTGGGTGAACTGTTCCTTTAAAAGAGCCATGTGAAGAACATCTTAAAAATCTAAAGAACTTTTTGTAAAAGATTCCATGAGTGTTCTTCATGAAACCATCAATACCAAAAAGAACCCAGCGTCCAGGGCTGGTGGATTCAGTTATAACTTTAAAAACAAGGTTATGGGAGCCTTTTCTCAGCTTTCTCTTCTCCGTTAACTATACTAGGATACAAAAAGTCACAAATAAGGCACTGGAACAGCTGTTTTCCACAAGAATCAAGTACTCTTGGTGACAGCTAAGAAAATAAAACCAATATTTAACTGGTGTTATTTCATAGTAAAGACATAGTTTCCACTGTTCTGTCACATAAAAATGTTCATCCGTCACAGTTGAGCTGATTTAATATTAACTCGGCCTCATTCGTAAATCTGTCTAGACACTACCCGAACAGGATTTGATCCGAAAGAAACCACGCACAATGAGTTTCCGTGCATCATTTGCGTTAATGTAACGACCGCCCTTGGTTCACATGGAGGAAAATGGAAAAATCACACTATATATCAGCGGCAGGGTGAGATGATCTCATCAGTATGGGGCTCACCTTCTCACCTTCTGAGCATGGCCTCACTCTGATAAATGAGTCTATAATATCCATTCCTTTTTCCTGGACTGTTAAAGCCTCATCTGAACACCTGATTGAGATGCATGTCCATCCTTCCAGCCTCCATTTTGCATCAGAGGTCCCAAAGAATGGGGAACTGGAGGTAATATTCCCAGCTTATGAGGAATGTTGTAGCGGGCTAATACAAGCATAGAATCACAATTGTGTACTTGAGTGAATGTCATGAAAGCATGTCCAGGACACTCTTCTCCCCCCAAAATTAAAAAAAAAAAAATTGTTTGGCATGTTTGACATTTAAAGGTGACTTTCCCTTATTTAAAAGAGTTCAGCTTAACAATTACAAGTACTTGTTAGGCCATTTTACATGGGCCACCATGTTAGGATAACATGACCAGCTGAATACTTTATCTTCCTTGGCTATATCGTGGTAACCTCCTCATTATAAGGTTCTTCAGTTCACAGAATAAACTAAACATGGTTGATCTGAAGAGCGCATTTCAACAATCAGGAACTGATTTTAAACCACTAGGTGTCAGTGTTATTGTATGCAATAACACACATTGTTCTGTGTGTAAATAATAATAAAATAGGTTGTATGCCAATATTAAAATAGATAGATGGATAGATAGATAGACAGACATACAGTTGGATAGACATGCGATAGATAGTTAGATAGATAGATAGTTGGATAGACATGCGATAGCTAGATAGACAGGCATGCGATAGATAGATAGATAGTTAGTTAGTTAAAATATTGCCACAGTGCTAAAAATCTTAATGTTCCAAAAACAGCCTACATTTTATTTACATATTTACAGTAAAGATTTGTTAAATATATATTAAATATATTTGTAAAATATAACATAACATGTTACTGAGAGGTTTTGTGAAATTCAGCACTTACAAAAACCATCAATTCAAAATGTTTTCTCTTTTATGTTGCCTCATATGCATATACAGTCGCACACACAGGAAGTAGTACGCTGTAGTACCCATGTCACTATACACATTTGTGTCCTCGTAAACCACAAATTCTTGCACACACACGCGCACACACAGATCTCTCTGTCCTCCCATGCATGGTAATCAGCCCCACAGCTCCAGGGTCTCATAAAGTGGACTGCCATCATACATGCACATGTAGAGAACCATAAATCAGCCAGGCCTTAGACACAAACAAACTGCCTCCAAACTAAAGCCATTTTAATTATGAAACCGTCCTATAAAAATCCTTCTTTTCAAACACAAAAGAAAACACAATTGCAGAGCTGGAGAGATAAGGCAATGAATGGGAGAGAAAAAATTCAACCGTAACTCAATTGAGACGCCTAAACCAGCAGAACTGAGGAAGCATTTTCAAACTGTTTTCTTCAATAATGCTAATCTCACTTCATATTTATGGTTGTGACAGGATTCTTCATGGAATAGGAAATGCTGCCTGCCGGCACACCAGCAATAATAGAAGCTCTACCTAGAGGAAATTTGCTCTTTCATAGCTCAGGAGATTTGGATTTTTAGTAAAACAAGATAAAATAAAACAAATAAAATATATTTGGAATATTTTATATGATTACTAGCATTTTAGAATATTTCTATTTTAAATAAATATTTAAAATTGACTTAACATATTGAAACTTGTTATGATTAATAGCATATTGTTTCATTGCTTAAGAGAATTAGGTTCTTAGTAAAGAAAATAAATGCTGAAAATGTATTTCAAATATTAAAATTTGTTATGAACTTTTTACTCAGCAATTAAATATATATATATATATATATATATATTTTTTTTTAAATGTGTACATTTCACAAATGTTTTATATTATTAATAGTTGTTTTTCAGGAAAATTATATGTAAGTAAAAGTCTCCGGTTGCTCTTTATCATCTGTGATTTTTCTTTCTTATGGAAAGAATAAGCCATAAACGTTAATATATTGTGCCCTTTATCCAACAGCAGTTGCCTTGAACAGCATCAGCCGTAATATTGCAAGCAATGCACGTTCTCTCTCACCTCTGTAAAGAAACATTAATGTCTCCCACAGGCATAAACAGAGCAGTGGGTCCTTCACAACCAGCCTTGAAAGGTGTCCGGGAGGGTGTCCGTCTGCTCTGGGTAGATCATCTATGCCTCCATCCCAGGTGGACAAAAGTGAGTGGGGGCCGTCTCTTTCCCTGCAGGTGCAGCGTGAAACGGGTCTTTCCCAGGCCTGCCGTCCCACCAGCAGCTGTCTGAAGTATGAGCTGACGGCACACAGAACAGACGCGTGCGCCCAGCCCAGCTCCTTCCCAGAGTCACCAGCATAGAACGCCACATCTGCGAACTGAACGCCGCGTTCAAGGAGCCACTGCAAGTCCTGAGAGAAGGAGGACTCCTCCACTCTCACTGGGGGAAGACGAGCTGAAAGACATGGATGGGATGTTATAGGACAGCTTTACTGCACAGATGTTGATCTATATAGCTCAGGAGACTAAATCTGGGTCAGAGTTATGTGTCAATTAAGGATCAACTTCAAAGCAGAGATGTCTTCAAAAATATCTTAAAATAGTCAAAAAATAAGTTGACATACAGAGCTATCAAATGAATAAAGTGACAAATAAGAAATTTGACTTTGTAATAACCAGCAATGTAAATGTAGACTATTATTGCAATTTAAAAGAACTATTTTAATTAGTGCTGGGCAACGATTAATTACGATTAATCACATATATGTGTGTGAACTCTGTATATTTATTATATATATATATATATACATTCTGTACATTCGATAATCTTTAATCCTACAACTGTTACAACTTGCATAGTTCCCATTTCTGTATAGCTGTATAT
>JAUMHI010000025.1:31005-46114 GCA_032359435.1 Enteromius unitaeniatus
GACCTTGCCTCTGTTTGTGTCTCTTATAATGTTGTTTGCCGGCGCTCGACCAGATCTGCCCTGACTCTGAGCCTTTAATAAATATACTGTTTGCACATTAACTGGCCGCCTTTTGTACTCTTTGTAACAATATATTTCCAACCAGACCTCTTACTGATTTTTGCTGTATCTAAAGTAATAACACTTTGCAGTGAAAACATGACAGCGTTGCGCAAAGAAAAGGTCAAATTTAGGTCAGCATTTTTTCCTTCTCAAATTAAACTGTTGTGTAACTTAAATATAATTCACAAAATTATAAAAAAAAAGAAATAAAAAAAAGCGTTTCAAACTATTCATGATCTGCATCTTCCTTGAAAGTAATAGTTTATGGATCTTAACAGGATCATAAATCAGAAATAATCCCTTTGGTTAGCAGTTCAAATCTTTAAGGCACTCCATCAACTTGATTTAAAGCATTTAAAGTGCTCACAATGGTACACAATCCAAGCAAGGCTTCCCAGAAAAGGATGTATTCTTATGGATGTACACACACACACGTGTAAAGACAGGTGCACACACACTCCCACAGACCAACAATAAGCTTGTAATCGTACACACAATGCATGGGGTCTATTTCTGACAATTAATATGAACAGATGTGAGCCCCCTCCTCTCTCTCACACCTTATATACACAACACCATTTTTGCCAGCACCTGGTGTGCTGTTCCAGATTGTGTGCGTAAGCTGTGATTGAGGCGGATTTCTAAAAGAGGAGGGAATAGGAGTCATTCCAAAGTTTAATCAAAGAAAAAGAGTGTCTTCATAGAGTCGACTACCCTCCTAAACATCTGGGCCCCTGTACGGCTCCCAACAGCACGCCTGCTGTTTCATATGTGAGCCGAAACTCTCCACGGTCTGGGTCCTCCATATGAGACAGTATAAACAGATGAATTAAGAACAGAGAAAAGAAGAGAGAAAGACAAGGAAATGAGACAGAGGCGGGCGGGGAGAAATGCAAGGGATTATGGGAGAGTGAGAGAGACGGAGCGAAAGAAAGACAACAAAAGCGAGAGAATGAAAGAGAGGCAGAGAGGAGAGCGTGTGTGTGCAGAATAGCAGAGCTTGTTTAATTCATCAAAACTGGCTTCATAGAGAGTTGTAGATTTAAAGTTTAATGAAAGAGCCCTAAAGTCCTGATGTAACAAGATGAAGAGAGCAGGAAAATAAGACGGGGAACTCAGCGAAAGAACTTGGGAAAGACTGGAGAGAAACAATTCCTGTCTGTGTCATTACTGTGGACTCTGAGAACACGCATATAATTCACTAAAATCAACTGTACTCCCTGATAATCCTAATTATTTGCATTCATTGTCTGTGTTTTAGTGGCCGATTTACTGAAAGAATTATGCAAATCAGTTAACGCTGAAAAAACTCTGTTTGCTAATTATCCATCAATCCATCCCTCTATCAATTCATCCACCAACCCATCCATCCAGCAGTCCATCTAAAGCATCTGACCATTTATCTATCTGTCTACCTATCCATTCAGCCACTGTTCCATCTATTTCCTCATCCGCCCATCCATCCCTCCATCCATTTGTCTATTCATCCATTCATGTCTATTCGTTCCGCCTTCCCTCCATCTGTACCTCTGTCCATCCATCCATCCATCCATCCATCTACAGTATCTGACCATTTATCTCTCTGTCTACCGATCCATCTATTTCTCCATCTGTACCTCTATCATCCATCCATTCGTCCATCTATCTATCTGCATACAAGGGGGTGTGTTTATTGTGAAAAGAATGACAACTGCTCAAGGTAAATCAGTTAAACAACACTGTTGGCAGTTTGCGAAGGCTCAGGTTTTTGCATTGCAGCACTATTTACAAAAGTGGCTCAACTGTTTAGTCATTTCACCCCACAGTCTGTGTCTCTGTGGTTACCCGCTCATCCTGTTTCAGTCATTGTTATGAGTTCAATGTGTCAGCAGAACATGCTCGCCTGCTGTGACCGGGGAACTCATCACTATGTGTGTGTGTTTTAAGCCAACATGCTTGTGATGGAGGCAGTATGCAAACAAGCATTCACAGTTTTATCTGCGTCTCTGCTTATCACTCTGTTTGGGGATTGTGGTGGGTTGAAATGCATTTGTAAATGTGTGCATTGTCAGTTTTGCACATATTCAATCTGACCTCCAAATGATTTTACTCAGAAGCAAAACATAGACAACAACTCACATATTCTTAATGAATTACTTTCTCTGTTGGAGTTTTCAGTGCTATTACAGTTTATTGAAAAATTTATATTTTTTTTTACAATATAACCTGCCTTTTTTGTTTTGTTTTGTTTTTTTAAACAAGAGGGGCTGGGGCATGTTTTGTCAAGATCTAAAATGTAAAATCTTAACTTGTGCTGTCAAACAATTAATTGCCATTAATCACATCCAAAGTTTTTGTTTACATTACGTATGTGTACTGTGTATACATACACACAAATACAGTATATATTTTAAGTACTTACAAGTACATACATTTATATTCTAATATTTTTTATTATTTAAATGAATTAATTGTTTGACAGCACTAGTCTGAACACATAACCTTTTGTGACAACATGCCCCAGCAGTAGGGATTGTATGGGGTAAGTTGTCACAATAGAACCCACCATTTATCAGCCTATTGTAGGCATTTTATCACAATTTAACAGTATACCAATTATAAAATAATAATAATAAAACAAATCCTTCAAACCACTGTTTAAGCAATCAAAGATTGTTAATAATAAATTATATGAATTCAAATCCAATGGAACATTTGACTCAAAACCTTGAGGTTACTGACAGACACATTTGTCAACATATACCATCCATCCATTTTTTAAAACCCTCCCTCCGTTTCGCTGCCACTTTGCATTCATTAGTTTGTTTAATTTAGCAGCTGTCCTTAACATTTTCCACGCAGTACCCAGGCCAGTAATGATGTACAGGTTGCACCATCTGTGTGTCAGAGCCCCTGTGTGGCTATGCTTCTCTGTGACTCATCGCTCTGCGCCATCACTGTTGGCGCTGTCGTACGCATCATCATTCTGCGCCGAGGCCGGCGTGCCAGGACTCCACCGCATGCCGACATCCCATACATCTCCGACCATCATTTATTTGGCACCAGGCAATTAGAGGACCCAAAAGCCTCAGCGTGGGGTAGGACTAGGTCTCCCTTTTTAATCACCCTTCTTAATTACTTTCTCTGTTCCGTGTCACAAGCCGGCATCTGTAGCTGCTGCATGTAAATTTTGCGGCCAGTTGCAAGCAACTTGTACGCAATGGTACGAGCGCACAAAGAGTTGGGTTCCTGTCCAAAAACATTACAAGGTTGTCCCATGAGGGGCCAATCCATCAAAGTGATTTTTCTTTCCGCCTCCACTCCAGCCCTCTTCTCCTTTGCAACGTAGTCATTTTCTTCTCACTGGGAGTGACATTGATTCATAAAGTACTTTGCTGCAGGTGCCAAGGCACGCCAGAGTTTTGGTTAGTGTCGTTGAGTTTGAGTGCGCGAGCTTGTGAGAGCGGGGCTCTCTCTACCTTCTCTGTTTGAGCCAATAGCGCTTAGCCGTATAGTATCAGCAGGGGATGTGTCATATCACCAGGCCAATAGGTCAAGGCTTGAAGTTCGGAGAGCCGTGACCTTGAGCCGCTGTGCTGATGCAGTGAAAGGCTGCTGATGATCCTCCGGCTCTGAGGGGACTTAACCAGGTTCCAAGGGTCTGACAGGAGGACAGGTCCAATCAGAGGATCCAGCTCAGAACGGTAAGACAGCATAATCCGCTCATAGCTCACTCTGCAGAGAGGGTAATAAAGCTGCAGGACTGACACACGCTTTAGTGCGAATGGCACATGTGGGTAAAGTCGGCACGGATGGGGAAAAACAGTTAGGGTCATGTGACCATGGGGCCACTTTATCAGATCTGGGTAGAGAGGGCGTTTGGGAAGGTTATGGCTACTGTGTGATTGATAACCTTGAGATGCAAGATCCACTGAGATGCAAGTCATGTCGAATTGGATGTATTTACACAACTTTTAACTTAACATACTTCTAAAATATCTTTTTTTTTTTTTTTTTTTTAAATAAAATAGCTTTTTAAGTATTTAAAAAAAAACAATTATGAGTAAAGAAAAAAAACTATTTATTTGAGAACTTTTAATTAGTCTAAGGCATCCTTGCTAAATACATTATAAAACACAATTCTGTTTTGTTCTGTATTGTAAAGCTTACTTACTCCAAACTCTCCACAACAAAATTAACAATAATAAAAATGTTTCTAGAGCACCTCATCAGCTCATTAGAATTACTTCTAAAGGATCATGTAACATTAAGACTGCTGAAAATTCAGCTTTGACTTTACAAAAATAAATGACATTACAAAAATACAGTAAAATAGAACACAATTATTTTAAATTGTAATAATATTTAATCAAATTTCTGTTTTTACTCTAGTTTAGATCAAATAATTGGGGAGTAAATTATACAAAAATATGTATAGTAAATCCTTTCCCAGGAAAATATGAACAAACAGGACAAATTCTAGTAATGCAAGGGAAAAAAAAAACAAAAAAAACAGTATTAAACTTTTATTGCTTGAAATCCCATTTCATCTTTGACCCACATACAAGCAAATCTCCAAAAAAAAAAAGTGCTTGTCAGTTTATAGCTTTACTATTCGCAGACTTGTTTGAATCCTCTGTGGCAACACCAGAATGATGCAATACATAGACAAAGCTTCAGCTACACACCTAAAGTGCATCTTCATGATGTGCTAAAAGCATTCTGTATTTGTCAGGATGCAGAAAAAAAAAAAAGTAGTTCGAAATTGCCCAACACATCCACTTCATTCCGATCAAAATCACTTGAATGCGCATCACGCCATAATTACGACTACCTGACTCTTAAATAGGAACCTCCCAAGAGGACTCGAAGGCAGCAGTAGCTCCTCGTTGTTTTTAGCACAAATGCTAATGCTGCATATTAATGAACGCTAAGTTAGCGCTCCTCACAGCTGCTGATCTGACTAATAATGGACCTGAGAAATCACAGTGTGTCCACAGAGACCTGGAGTAAAACAAAAGAGAAAGGGCGAAACAGCTAACAGAGGTTGACACATCTGACGGCCGGAGCTGTTAAATTACTTTCGCATAGGAGGAGGGGTGTAAGCAAAGGGTTGTAAGTGACGAGACCGGAGAAACAGCGAGAGAGCCTGAGTGAGAGAGACATTGTTCTGCCATGCGGAAAGGTGAAGAGTGAAAGAGTGCACAGGAGAGGAGACCCAGTTTGCAGTGAACTTCAGAGAAGTTGTTCAAACTAAATACTCCCGATAAGGTTGCTGTTATTAAATGAACATGATGTGATATTGAAAGTTATCAATAAAACACAAGGCTAGATACCTCAATCGAGTCCACACATGCACACACACACACACATACACATACAAACATGCTGCTGACTGGCTAACCGAGAGGATGCCTGCGGCAGGAAGTCAGAGCAAAAGAGAAGCCTCATTGAGCACAGTCTGGCAGTTTGAATGCACAGCATCAAATGCATACAATCGCAAACAGGCCAGAGCTGAATGAGAAACATGTTCAAGGCCAGAGGAGAGACGGTTGGAGGGCGATGGACTGACTTTCACACTTTTTTCAGAAATTTTCTATAAACTCACATTTTGTACCTTGGACAAAATCAAAGAGCATAACGCAGAAGTGCACGGTACGTTCTGTGCAGATCATTACCAAACTGCACAAAACGCATTACAAGCGAGTTCAGCGTGAGGAATCGGAGCTCTGTTCCAAAACCTAGCGAGCTGCCTATATAGACATCATTTTTAACATCACAGGCGCACTTCCAACATCAAAGCGCTTCCAATAAAGAAAGCTGTCATCTAAGATGCCTAATCTTGGCCAAATTCTACAGCAGTCAATCCCAGAATGCATTGCGACTAGCTCAGTAAAAATATTCATCAAGAAGGTGAACGAGTCGGGGGAAATGTCTGTGTTCTCTGACCTGTAAGAAGCAAATTAAAATGATAAAAAAAAGATAAAAAAGCTGCGAAAATGAGTGTAATTAATGTTCAAAAGATTGGGGTTAGTAAGATTTTGTTCAAGTAAGTTTCTTATGCCCATAAAACTGCACTTAATTTAATCAAAATACTATTACAATTGAAAAAAACTTTCTTTTTTACTATATTAGAAACTTCCGTTCTTGTAATTAATTCTAAAAACAGTTGTGCATCCTTAATGAATAATTTATTTTAAAAAAGTTAAACAGTGGCAGAAATATGATAGTTAACACTGAAATTAAAAGTAAAATAATTAAAGATTATTATAGAAATTAAATATAAAAATGTTAACTTTTTATTTCAGGTATTTGCAGAAGCAACATTTTTCATTTTTGATGTATTAAAAAAACTAAAACTGATTTATAAAAATCACATACATAATGAATCTAATAAAAATAAATCTCAAAAATCTAATGAAAAAGGCAAAAAGAAAGGAAGAATAAAGAATTACCACCTATGCAGCTGTCTTTTTAGGCAATATAAAGCAAGTCAGGAACAGAGTACAGGATGTACAACAGTGAAAAATAAAATCATAACATAGAACAACATTGTGCAAAACAGACCATGAAGCAGCATAAAGCAGTGCTCAGGAAGATCGTGGCACAGCAAGGCATGGGAGATGAAGCACAGAACAATCCAAAGTACCACCTCTGAAATAAATGAATAAGTAAGAGACACCCCACACAGAAAAAGAGGACAAAAAGAAGAAACAGAATAAGCCAGGAGCCAGGAGACAGAGAAACGGATGGAGGGAAGAACAAATAGACCAGGAGGCTTAGATGTCTGCCAAGCTGCCTGAACACACTCTGGCCTCTATCCCTTCACCCCTCCCCTCCTGTGGACACCAAATCATGATTTAACAAACCCTGCTTCCTCCTGCCGCCCAGCCCTGGATGACACCATCCCAAAACACACACACACACACACGCACATAGTGAGTGTATTTAGAGCATGCAAAATCTACTGTCTCTTCAACTCTCCGCCCTGCAAAAGAGTAAGAGAGCGAGAGGGAGACAGGGATAGAACGAAGTACAGCAGGAGAACAGGACCGAGAGATGGGATGACACAGCAAATGTGTGACAGACAGACAACAAAAGAAATGAAGTGTGGATGGAGGCGATGAGAAAGAACCAGGCAGAGACACAGGAACAATGACAGGTAAAATAACAGCGACAGAAGACAAAAATGTGTGTCGTTTGAACTGAAAAACAAATAGCTAGTTAATTTCCCAATAAATTACAAAGAAGTGGACAATAAACATAAACCATATAACATTAAACTGTGAAGTAGAAAGAATTTAGAAATTCTTAGAAATATATAGTAAAATAATTCTTCTTCTTCTAACATTTTCAGCCCAGGACGACTGGTTGCAATCGAGGGAAAGATGAATGCAGCCAAGTACAGGGATATCCTGGACAAAAACCTTCTCCAGAGTGCTCAGGACCTCAGACTGGTACTTGGTACGAAGGTACCTCTCAACAAGGCAATGACCCTAAGCACACAGCTAAAATAACGAACGAGTGGCTTCACAACAACTCTGTCACTGTTCTTGAATGGCCAAGCCAATTGAGCATCTCTGGGAGACCTAAAAATGGCTGTCCACCAAAGTTTACCATCCAACCTGACAGAACTGGAGAGGATATGCAAGGAGGAATGGCACAGGATCCCCAAATCCAGTGAAGACTTGCATCTTTCCCAAAAAGACTGTATTAGATCAAAAGGGTGTTTCTACTAAATACTGAGCATGTGATATTTTAGTTTTTCTTTTTTAAAAATGTCAACAATTCTGTGTTTTTCTGTCAATATGGGGTGCTGTGTGTACACTAATGAGGAAAATAAATTATTTAAATTTGAGGGGGTCTGAATACTTTCCGTACCCACTGTATAAACAAAAACTTTTATTTTGGATGCGGTTAATTGTTGCCCAGCACTAATAAAAATTATATTTTAAAAATCTATTGTAAAATAGTCTATATGTACCTGTGGATGCAAATCAAATAAGATTTACTACATGATCATATTTCCTTATTGATGTAATTTTTGCCAGTAATTTGAACTTTCAACTGATTTGTTGATTTTACCCAGAAATATAAACAAGTAATCCGTAATGAATCAATAATGGAAAAGAAAGAAATTCAGCTTAGGATGTGGCATTCAAAGAAGGTCAAAATAAATGAGAAACACTGGCCAAAAATAAGACACCGCAATCACAGACACTGCCACTCGGATGAAATTAGATTTCCTCCAGTTTCACAGAGGTTGTGTCACTAAAATAAATAAAGAAATAAACCAGTTCAGGCAGAAATAAAGTCAGACAGAATGACCTCCTCAGGGAAAACTAGTCCTGTCATAACAGGGGCTTAATAAAAAAAAAACAGTAGCTCAATTTTGCACAATGAAATACCTGTTTAAGCAGCGTAAAACCTGAAAATTCTTTCAGTTTAGAAAAAAGATGAAAGATTTCCAATTGGCTAACAGCTTCAAGCGTGAAAGCCACAAAAGAGGGAACCTGAACATACAGAAAAAGAGCACAAAGTAGAACGAGTGATAAAGAGAGAGAGACGTAAAGACAGAGTGAAAGTGTGTCTGAATCCAGCACCCTGGACAGCGCCTATCGATCGGCTCCCAGCACACATCACCACAACTTTCACAGATTGCTATTGAGAAGTGACCTGTAATGCAATTACTGCCCAATGCAGTGCCGAAGTGGCCATCAATAATTAAAAGGCAGCCAAGTCGCGGCCTGCAATTGCGTTTTTATTCCCACGTCGCTGTTGTTGTTGCGTCCGCTCACCCCAGCTACCAAACCGTTGCGCCACCGGGTCTCGAATAAGATTTGTGAAAATGCGTCCTTCAATAAAACAAATAACATCGGACAAATTCCCTTCGCTGCAAACTTTATTATTCCGCCGGCATATGGCTCAGACCACAGCACAGTCGAATTAACCAGCAACAAATCACCACACGCAACTGCTGTCTGGTCCACGACGCTATTATGAGTGGATATGTCAACGTACCTATTGTCTCATCCGCTCCCGGTGCCCGCACAGTGTTTAGACCAAGTCAGCACGGCATTGGCTGCAAAGGAAATTTGTGGCCCCTTCTCTTTTCTGGGCCACTGTGCTGTCATAAGCATTTTTCTCACTGAATTCTCGATACAGAGCATCTCTTCCGTATTACATAATGTTGTAATCAGTACAGCGGGCCCCCACAGTGAAGGCAGCGAGCTCTACAAGTTGAGAAGAAGAGCATCTATTTTTCACGACGACAGACGAGTATCTGTCAAAACGTCTCTCTCAGCCACGGATTCTCAGGTTTAATCACTGGGAGCTGTTAGTGATTACGTAAGGACTGTGAACTTGCAGGTGATTCTGAGTAAGGTTCTCTTGCAAGAAGGAGGTCAACCGCAGATTCGGAGACAGATGAGGTGAATGGCAAGAAAATGCACTCAGGAGACATTTCACTGCAAAATCTAAATCTTATTATTTTTTCTTGTTGAAAAAATGTTTTATAACACATTAATACATTTTTTCCAGATTCTTTGATATATATATATGTATCAAATATATAGCAAATATCTATACGGTAATAAACATTTTTTTTGTTAAATTAAAGCATTAATTTTATTATAAATCAATCCATCAAAATATTAAATATACTTTAGATATTTCATATAAAATATGTAAAATTAAATGGTTGGATTGTACAGTGAAGAGAAAGTGTCTAGTATATATGAAATTCATGGGAAAATAATGTTTAAATATCATTCCAGGATGCACCTACGATTAAATATAAGAAGGTTTCTACATATTTTAGGTCTCATTCCCACACTTAAATTTGAATTATTTTCTAGTTTTAATGGTTTTAAAATTCCTCTGTAAAACAGTAATAATAAATCCAAAGACTTGACTTGCAGTGCAAGACAAACACAGCATATTTCTGTAAACGAATACAGTAAAACAGAGTTTGAAAAAAACACAACACATCCAAAGGTCTTCACACTTCCTTTTTCCTGCACCTCTCTCGGGGAACAGGTCTATATTGACCAGTCGGCAGACTTATTGAAAGAGCTGCCACAAAAGTAGGTCGCACAGTTGGTCAATGGTATGGATTTCTGGGGCTGAAGCATATCTCACACAATCACCAGTGAGAGAGAAAGAGAGAGAGAGAGAGAAAGTAAATGAACAGAAATCAGAGCAAAGAGCCACATTGCCTGCTGCTTCCTCTTCTGTCCTTCTTTCTTTCTTCCCTTCATGCGTTTCAATCCTCCCTTCCATCCCTACTCTATTCCCATTTCATCTCTGCTCCTGGAGGCACAGCTCAGGCTCATATCAGAGATCAGAGCTGGTGTAGGTGTGTGTGTGTACCTTTATGAGTTACAAAATGATCTATTGATTTATATTGTGCTTGCTTATCCATAGACTGTCAGTAGGTCCTATTAGGGATCAATGGACAGTACATTTATGTGTTTGAGAGTATGAATGCATGTTTTTAAATACATATTTGTGAGTAGGTGTGTGGTTTTTTTCTGGATATATGTGCGTGTAAGTGGGAGTTGAGGTAAGTTTATCTTTGGATATGTTCAGAACTGAATACCATTTCTGAAAGAAAGTAGCATGCCGTGTGTATACAGCACATACTGTGGCAGTTTTCTGTAGGCGTGAGGACCCAAATGATGCAACATTTGCCAGAACGTGCAACCAGAGCGCACTGTGTGAAATACAGTATCCCATAATGCAATGCGATCAACTTGACATTCTATTCTGACAAATGAACAAGAACAATGAGAGTTGAGATCTCTTTTGACTTCATTATTTGATCGGGCTTTCAAAAGAAATTTTTCATACAAAATGGGATTACGAATGCAAAATAACTGGATTTATTTATGAGACGATAACGGGTGGCGCTTGCTGAATTAATCATGGAGTTAAAGTGACAAAAACATAGCTGTTTGAAATATTCATACTGATTTGAGTACTACTTTTAAAGATTATGTATTTACTGTACACTTGTACTGTATTGGAGCTATTAATTGTAATTACTATAAAAATGAGAGCAATTTTGTTTTATTTTGTGAATTTTATTGGATTTTTTATCTGTTATTACAACAATTTCTCATAATAAAAAGAAGTCTTCTATTTTTTTAATTATTTAAATTATTTTAACTGTAACTTTTTTTATGTTATTACAACAATTCTCATAATAAAAAAGTAGTAGTCTGTTCTTTATTATTTATTGTGTGTTTACAATAAGTGTTTACAATAGTGTTTAAATAATAAGAAAATAAAAAGAAAATCGGTGTTCCATTTTTTCTGATAATTTATTTGTTGGAGATTTCACAATAAAATAAATTAATAATTAATAAATTATTAAATCTAAATTATAAGTATAATTCCTTCCTAGACAATAACAATAAAGCACACATACACCTACTCTGACCAGTACACAAAATCAAATGTCTCTTGTTTATCCAGGTTAAAAGTTGATGTAATAATAGCTGTAATAGTAGTAGTAGTAATAATAATAATAATAATAACAACAATAATGCAAACGTAAATAAATAAATAATTGCATACATACAGATTCATCAAATAACAGCATTTCCTTTTGTGTTTTCTGACAACGAGCATTACAGACTCTGGGAATATTTCTACATGAACATTCATCTGCATGAATGCATATTTGTGAACATTCTGCATTTGTGTGCACTGCAGTGAGTAATAGCTGCTCCGTTTGTACTCGTGCATGCGTGTGTATTTAAACGTGAGCGAGAGAGAGGCCGTGTGTGTGTACACACACCCTCCCGCTGATGAGGCCCAGTGCCAGAATCAATAGAGTGCTTCTGAGGCATCATACTGTAGTACGAGAGAGGCCAGAAGACATTTTATTAAATGCAGTGTGCATGAGAGCCTGGCCTGGCTTGTCACAGTCATCGTCCTCAACGTAAAAAAAAAAAAATCTGTATGTATAAAAACAAGTTATAAGCAACTAATACTTACACATTAAATTGAGTAAATAATTACATTGAAATAAATGCTTTTCTAAGTTCTATTCATCAAAACATCTTAAAAAAAAAAAGCAGCACAACCATTTTAACTTCGATAATAAAGAAAAGTGGTTCATGAACACTAAATCATCATATAAGAATTATATATGAGGGAGTAACTGCTGCTGAAAATTCTGTTTTGACATGACCACAATATATTACATTTTCAATATATATTAAAATAAGAGTTGTTTTAAATTACAATATTATTTTACAGTATTACTGCATTTTTGATCATAAAATATAAATAAATGCAGCCTTGGTGAGCTTTTGAGATGTTTGAAAAACATTTTTTACATATTGGGGCAGTTTACAGAACAGGGTTTAAGACTAGTCCTAGATTAAAATAAATGTTAGAGCTGTCTAAAATGGAAAAAGCTTGCACTGACGTACCTTAAAATACATTACTGCCATTGGTCTTTGGTCATTAACTCCCAGGTAATGCTTTTTTGTAAGACAAGTTTCTAAAAGTACTTAAATGTAATTAACAAAGACCCAGACCTGGCTTAATCTAATACCTGTCTGGGAAACCGCCCCTTCATGTTGTAAGAGTCATTTAAAGGAGTCATTTAAAAAATACATTTCTTTGTCTTTTCTATGCAGTTCATATTTAAGCTTCAGTTTTGATGTGCCATGTGCAAAAAGTTATTCTGAAATCGTCATAATTACAATTTGACAATCATGATCACAATAACATATGATCCCCTAATTTATTTATTAATGGATTTTAATAAACCAGCAACTTTATGACCGAAGTTAAATGTCCATGCTGGGGTAATTCCCAAGCATGTCTTAAAGCTACAGGACCAAATCCTCTGGTTTAATTGCAAAGGTCAGAACGGGGGAAAAAAGGTATGAAAATCATATAAAAGCTAAATTAAGATGGTTTTTTGTATGAGGAACCTTGACTACCATTATACAAGTTATAAAAACACAGGAGTATAGTCTGGAAAATGTGAAAAATGATTATATACCTATATGTAATAACCCAGCAAAAAATATAAGGTATCATACCAGTAGGTAATACACCTTAAACCAAATTACACTTATAAACACTATATTCTGTCCTGGATTACTTTATAGCAGCAATATTGTGATGTCAAATATGGCAGAAATGCTCGATAAGCACAATATAAATGTTCATGTGATTTTAGTCAGCCAAACAAAAGAAAGCGTCACAGAGAGTCAGGCTTTAAGCTAACAGGCACAAATGTGTTTTTCACCACTCATTGGGAGCGACTCTGCTATTGAGCTGTGATTTTGAAGGTCCAAGTGCAGCCCACTTGCTCCGGCTCGTTCTATCTCTTCCCGACCTGAGCTTGGGAGGCTTCTTGCACTTGACAGAACTTTCTAACATAAAAACCACTTTCCTAAAAACCATCAAGCTGTCAAGTGAAGTGGAAAAATGAGAGAGATTACTGCATAAAGGCTGAGAGGAGGGACAAAGAGAAAGAAATGGTGGGATGGCTCAAGATTCTCCTGCAGATAAAACACATAAAACGTTCCAATGACTTTTCTTCATTTCTTCAGATTTAGTTATTCTGCTTTCTCTCTTTCTCAGTCTCTTTCTTTCTTTGTTTACTTAAGCCTTTGCTATTCACAATAAAAATGGGTTTATCTTTGAAGTGGCCATGATGGCTCATACTGTGCGCATGAAAAATTAAACATGAGATGTTTCCTCTTAGAGAAAAATCTCATAATTTGTGAAACAAATTTCTGATTTCTGCTTGTACTGTAAATATCAAATCTCTCGGATTGTTTTATTTTGATAAAACAAAATAGAGATAGATATTGACTGAAATAAAAAAAGTACAATAAACTAGTGGCCAAGACAACTTTTCTCATCTTCTAAAATTAACTAAAACTAAACCTGAAATATAAATGTATAGATGTATTTTTAAAAAAAATTAAAGATGGCAAAAACACACAACAAAATTACTAAAAATGCAATTAAAATAAAATACTAAAAATATAATAATACTTCTGATGCCAAAATTATTCTGAATTAAAAAATATGATAAATAAAATAAATAAATAATTAAAAAGCAATCTCAAATGTTTCCAAAAAACTCTCACCAAATCTGTAAAAAAAAAAAAAAATCTCATTAAATTCTTTCTAACCCAAATTGTCTCAGATATAGTTACCATATTCACAATTTTACAGCTCTAATCCCTCATTTTAAAAAATATAATACTCTTCAGAAATTATAGGAGAAACATCCGAGACAAAGACTAAAATGAAACCCAACCAAGAACTCTATTAAGTCTCCTGAGCTCTGAATGAGCAACCCGAGCGATAAAACGTTCCTCTGGGTAATTAGTATTCTTATGAAACATTTGTGATAGGCAGAGCCTTCGATTGAATTCATTTGCAGCTGCTGCGTTTGCATTTCTTGCGAATAGATGTGCTCATAATAAGACGATCAAGGGTTTTTCTTATTACAGTCAACATCTAACATGATGACTAACACGTTCATGTAGGGGGAAAAAAACGAAGAAGAGCAAAACGTGTATGGCTGTGTGAGCGTTTTTTTACCAAGTGAATATTATCTGCACTAAAAGAAAGGAACTCCAGCAAAGTGACTTCCCCTGAATTCAACATCTATGATGTCATAATCACTCGCATCAAAGGCGTTCCGTTCGCCACGGCAACTGTCATTCTCCCTGGAGGCGTCATTAAAACAGAACAGACCAAACCGAGCTGAGCAAAAGCTAACCGAGCAACTTCAAAATGCATGCACACACACACACACACACACACACAGATGTTAGAGCAGGACAGCAAGTTTGTACTAACTCAAAGAGGAGTGACGGAGTATTACACACACACACACGTGCCCGCAGACATTCATACCGCACGCTCACACACACATGCTCAGAGACACTAAAAGACACTATAAATAGGACAGCTCTAATGTGGTGCTGTGTAGTTCTTGCCCTTGGGTGCAAGAAGAGAGAGAGAGAGAGAGAGAGAGAGA
>JAUMHI010000025.1:46214-63797 GCA_032359435.1 Enteromius unitaeniatus
AACGCATTTCTTCAATGTCATGCCATTGTGAAACCTGCAATGACTTTTAAGAAGTGATTAAAGGAAAGTAAGTAGTCTTTTTGAAGCAATTATACTTCATGGGAAATAGAGTTTTCAGACTTCAAAAATGACCTTCTATGGTCATAATATGGAATGTCATTGCATCTATGTATAGTCCATGAGTCATATAATCACTTTTGTGATACTTTTATGGTGCTTTTGCGCTTTTTGAACTTGGACAGCATAAAAGAGCCACGAACTGAGCATATGCTGTAAGAAATAAGAAGTACTCCTCAAATTAAACATGCTTTCTGTTCAAGTAGACACAGTCAAACACCAAACGTATCAAAGCAGCACTTCTAGCCCCTCTGTGACGAGATTACTGCCCTCTTTTGAAAGCGCCTTCCATCCACCTTGACCATCTCCCCATCCTGGCAAGGACGTCAAACAATCAGCACAAGCCCAACTGTTAATGGCCACATAAACATTATTGATGCCTCCAACAGCTGATGATTTATGAGGCCAAAACTATATTGCATCTGTAAGAGAAAGGCTCATTAGAATTTGCCTTCTACTCGCTGACAGAAACTACCCATTTATGAAAAGCAGCCAGTGCCCTGTCCTTCCTACTAACCTTTCTCTCGCACAGAGAGACAAAAGAACAGAGGGAGTGATAGGGAGAGAATGAGAGAGGGATAGAGTCGGAGAGGATCTAACATTTAAAGACAGCCCGGCAGTGGGAGGCTGCGTCTTATCGTGCGCATAGACTGTCAGGGCATCTCTGACCCTCTCATTAGATATGCAAGCGCATTAGCCGGGAAGGCTGTCTGCTAAAGGTCAAGCGGGGAGGATGTTGGGACGCATGGAAGGAGAGGCACAATCTTCAGCCTCACCCCTTGAACTTCAATCACTCCGGCCAGCGCTTAATAGGCCTCTGGGGAGGTTCAAAGCGAGCGAGATGGTGGAGGGAGGGAAAGAAATGTAAAGGGACATCACGCTACCTTGACATTTTAATTAAGACTTTCCCATTAACATGCACGGAATTGTGGGGAAAAAGACACCTAATGTAAATTCATGAAATACTAGGAACGCCGTAGATGGGCTTTCTTTTTTGTAAACATGAACCATGACCTGAACAGAAAAAAAATAGGGGAAGAAGCAAAGAAGTAAATGTTTTGAAAGGGTAAAGAAGGGAAAGCGGAGAGCTGCAAAGTTGGTGATAGAAATTTTACATTTTTAGCAATATTTTAGCATAAATTTTCATTGTAGACATGCAGCAACAACGCTTGGGCAATTACATTATAGCAGTGTTTTTTTTAAACTGGGAACTCCTAAACTCTAAAATAAAATAATAAAATAAAATATAAAACGAAAATTTACTAAAATAAAATCAAATTAAATATCAACATACATAGTTTGGGTTTTTATATTTAATAGACATATTTTGAGGATCGTTCACAAAAGCAATCACATTCTGGGGACTGTATTCTCTAAAAAGTTTGGAAACACCAGCATTACATGACTAAAACTAGCAACCAAAAAACTAACACACTTTACTTAACACCACAAAAAGGACACACAAACGCATGTGCATGAAGAACACACTCAAATACAAGCATATCTAAGCCTTCTACTTTTCTAGAAATTACGGTTGCACCTTAGACATTGAACTCAATAGACTTTCCTTTAGTTCCTATTTTGACAAATCCCATCTTGAGCTATGAAGAAAGAAGCAGGTATTGATCCAGGGGGCACCTAATTTATCACACTGCCTGAAATCCTGAAAAAAAAATATTTGACCAAGGGGGTTATTCAATACCATTTTCTCCATCTATCCACAGAATTAAACCAGTCTTTTTTCTAGCAAAAAGTGAGTGATGACAGCTGTCAGACAGATGAGATTTGTGACAGAAATTCTCTCTCTTTCTCGCCTTTCCTCTCCACTGGCTTCATTTTCAACATGAATAGATTTTCAGGCACCAGGCTATTGACACAGAGATATGCGCACAGTGTCGTTCAAATGTACAAGAAATCCCACACATGGAACAGTATCAAAGCAATTACCTCTTACTATAGAGCACTGCATGAAAGCATGGGCTAAAGTGGTCTCAGTCCATTCCAAACTAAAGCTGCATAGAAGAAATTGTGACTCCCCTTGTGTAGTGAGACTCAAACACATTTGCAGAGACATGATGGGCCAAGCTGCTTGAATCCATTGAGAACAACACCAAGAACTTGAAACAACCTTTGCTTGGGTGATCTAGGGGTTGCTGAGGCGTTGGTAAGTGATTACTAGAGTGTTCCCATGTGCTTGCTTACTAGAACCATCAAGTCTATACAATATTTTGGAGATATGGGTTAGGTTTCTTTTCTTTTGTCTAATGTATTTTTTGTTCATTATTTTGGAGAGTCAAATCATTTAGAAAAAAACCAAAGATACACAAATATGAAATTGACATTGTGAATTGTGACATTTGCATTATAGGCTATTTTTAAAACAAAGAGCAAAACAAAACAAAACAAAGAGCAACACACAAAACAAAACAAAAACGCAAAAAGACAAACAAACAAATAGCAAAACACAAAACAAAAAAGTAAAACAAACAAAAAACGATCAAAAAAGGAAAACAAAAAACTAAACAAAGCAAAGCAAAACACAAAACAATAAAGCAAAAAAGCAAGCGAAAACAAAACAAAGGAAAAAATACAAAAACAAACAAACTCATAACATACAAATAAAAAAGTAATGATTTTGAAACAGCCATAGATTTGGTTTCTCTTAATTTTCAAAAAAACTTTTTTTTTCTCCTTATAGACAAAAACTTTGCAGATAGTTTATGCTTACATTCAGCTACATGACACACTGCATGAAAGATCATTTTTGAAAAGCATAATAGGGGCACTTTAATGTATTTATATTACATCACATATTGACATTAATATAAAGTTATAAAATAAAGCTATACAAATTGGATACTATAAACAACAATAATGCCATTTTTGTGAAATCTAAGTTACGCAAGCAAGTAAATAAATTAATCATTTTTAAATAACTATTTTTCAAATAACTTTTGCACCACATTTCAAGCAACTGGTTCAATAATAATCATGAAATAAATAATAATAAAAAAAAATCTTAAAGTGCTGTACAGTATGAGTAATAGTTAATTAAAATAGCTAAAGTCTTCAAAAACGAACTTACAGTACCAACTCCATAAAAGGAGTTTTCATCCACACCTCTAGTGTCACTGTCAATATACTGCCTATCCTTCCAAGGCATCGAGCCTGTGCTAGAGTTATGAGAAGAGAGCAAACTATTACAACATCAGTACAACTGCGTGTACGTACGGTCAGGGAGAGAATCTATTGGACTAACCTTGAAGGGTGGGGGCAATAGCAGGATGGAGGGGGCCACTTACTTCTACAATGGGTTTTAGGAGATCCATAACTCAAAGCCCTGGTGCTCACAAAATAACACGGAGAAGCAAACAGGAATGGGGGGAGCTTGAAGCAGGGCTGTAGGGCCTTCGACTTGAGTCCGGACTCGAGACATTTTTCTATCGTCTCGGACTCGTTGGTGTTTGCACTTGGACTTGGTCATTGGACTCGCCAAATGTTCTCTTTGGTCTCGGCCGAGCCCAGCAATATGCTTTTTTTCTCATTTAAAACAAAACCACACTCGGATGTCGCGCCTAAAAACACGTGCAACTAGTATTGTACTATACTAAATGGACTAAACAAAAGATACATTTGTTAAAACTGTACTAAACAAAAGATAAATGGATTTCCAGCACTAAAGATGCCTTTCAGTAGCTCTGCTACAAAACTTTTTTTTTTTTAAATGGCTATCCTTCTACAGCTATGATCAGCTGTTTCTCCATCTCGGCCATGCTTTCAGTGAAGGATGAAGCTGATTGGTTGGTTCTTGTCACATGACCCCCGGTACACTTGTTGTTCTTTAAAGTTAGGTATTTCTAATTTAATTTTCTACCTGTGTTTTATTAATGTCTACACATACCCCAGCCCTAAACCTATCCTTTACAATAATTAAATACTAATTATTGTTGTACAGTGTGAGGCTGCATTTATGTGCGCATACCAAGTAGCACCAAAACGTATCCATTCAAATTTTTTTTTATTATTATTATTTTTTAATAATGCATTCAATAAAATTCAAACACAGAAACAATTTCAAATGCAATGGGGAGATATAAACAATTTCATAGGCAAGTGAAGAATGCACAAGCTTGTACAAGCTTTTTGTCTCTTCGAGGGCAATATTTAATCAATACAAAGCTTCACTTAATTTTTTGAATGCCATAAAACATGGATTTTGTCCTGAGAATTTACATTTATGGATATGAAAATTTACCATAAAAACAAAAAGCTACAAAAGTGTGGGTCTCTTTATCTCCAGAGTTTTCAATAATGCCTAAAAATGCATCTTTTCACTGTAAAGTCATATTTTCTACAGATCATCTAACACCAGCATTATACAGTATGGTTTTACAAACTGCAGAGAATTCTTCGACAGGGCAGAATAAGAAACACAAAGCCAACTGCAAATTTTGCAACAAAACAGTTGCAGAAACCTGCCACCAACCCTAATTAAACACACTTGAACCAGCTAATCAAGCTCTTACTAGACACACTAGAAACTTCCAGATAGGTGTGTTAAGGCCAGTTGGAAATAAACTCTGTAGGGCATCGGTCCTCCAGGATCTAGTTTGGAGACCCCTGCTTTTTGATCATAACAAATAACAATGCAAAATGATTTTCTTAGAATAGGAAACATGCTGTCTCTTTCATCACATACATAATCAGTAGTTAAGTACAGTATGTGGTCTTGAAGAGGATCATTTCATTCTCTTATTTGGACTCTGTCTTGACTCGAAACTTGAGGACCTTGACTTGACTTGGACTTGGACTTGGACTTGGACTCGGACTCGGTCGGACTTGACTAATCTTGTCTTGGACTCAAGAGAGCTGGACTTGACTACAGCTCTAGCTGGAAGCACCCAAAGTTATCTCATGCATCCCAGGACACAATACGTTAAGACGCACTACTATAACTCTCCCGCCTGTGGCTGCTAACCGTGGCTTTATCATTAAAGTGATAGCAAAGTGCTGCTAAAGAAAACACAGTACAAGGCCCTGCAGCGTATAGATCACTTTGATCTTGTAAAGGAGGAAAGAAGAACGGCAAGAACCTAAACAAAAATCAGAGCAGATGTAAATGAAACGCAGATTTGAAGTGTTTTTCAATCGCGGGACATTTCATATTTTGTTCTTTTATTGCTGTCGCTACACCTCTACAAGAAACGCAAAGGCTTTTTTTTCCTCAAGTGTCGCCAGAAAAGGCACAAGCTAGTTCTGTTATCCTCGTGAGGTTGTGTACAAATAAACTGCACGATGATCGCCTGTCAAAACGGTAAATCGTGCAAACTAAGCATGCGAATTTGAATTTGTTTGTGTCACAGCACATGTGGGGCATTCCTGGAAACAATAGCAGGCACGGCGAAGAAACAATCAGAGCCCGAGTCGCGTCTCCAGTCAAGAGATTGTTCTATTGTTTTCTATCAAGCTTGCGTTGTATTCTCCAGCACGGAGACAACTTTCTTTGATTTTTTTCTTTCTTTTTTTTTTCTTTTTTCAATATTTCAAGAGGAGTGAAGGAACTGTTTCCTGTCCTGCTCCATTAGACACGAATTGTTTCAGGAGGGGGAAATTGGTTTGAAAATTGTGTTGTTTATTGTTCAAAGAAAAACACGCATAGCGTAGAAAGGGGCCCGGGTCTGGAGATGTCCTCTGGGTGCAGGTTCGACTGGAATCTGTTATGAAATGTTCAGCCCTGGAAAACATTTGGAAAAATTGATTGGTAATTGGACAAAGCATTTTCAAGACAAATGTTGTGGTGAATGACCATACATATAATGCGTTTGGAGGTAAGAAACTGACTGAAGTGTAACGAAACAATCTTTTAGGAGGCCCAAACATAATAGCAACACGGTTCCTCATATGTATCTACTAGCCACTCTCTCTGGGTTTGACAAAATTCTCTGCAGTATCTGAAAGCAAGATAATTACGGACACAGCTACCAGAGCAAGAGGCTCCGAGTAAGGTGAGATTTGATAAGCAGTGTATTATGATGGGTTTTTTTACCCCCAAAGAATTGTGATGAACCCATTGTTAAAGAGGGTTCGGAAACCAAGGCCATTCATGTGCGTTTGATAATAGATTCTAATTATATAAAAACCACGTGCCACACTTTTGTCTCATAATTGCGCCTATTGTGCCATATCTGAGTGAAATGTACTCAGTCGCACACTCGTAGTGTGTTATTGTGACCATCTCTTTTCATATGTCATCATAACAGGTCTCCTGACAAAGGAGAATATTATAGATTATAGAGCTTATAATGTTATAGGGTTTCTGCTCAGAAAATCAGCGTGGACATATTTATTTTAGTATTTTTAGTGTATGAAAATATGGTAACAATAATCATGTTAATATGAATATTTTGTAATAATAACATAAGAATAATGTTAATATTATTATCATTAATAATATTTATTATTATTATTATTGCTCACTTTTATCAAGTTATATATACAGTGTTATTTACAAGATTAGTTATTGTTGTTAATATCATTGTACAAGCTACTTGAAAAGAGAGCAATAATTAATTAATAAATAAATAATTAATATATGTCACCTGATGAGCAATAATAACAAAATTAAAATATTACTAGTATTAATAATAAGTATTACAACCATAATAATCCTTGTTGTTGTTAATATCATTATAAATGCCACTTGAGAAGAGAAATAAATAACTTATAAATAATAATATTGTTGTTGATACTGATTATTGTGTATGTGTAATAACAACATTATTATTGTTGTTGTTATCATTTCTATTGACATTGATAATAATAATAGAGATAATAAATAATGATTTAGTTGCTGATATTGTCAAGGAATAATAATATTTAAATATTATTATTTTAATCATTATTGTCGTTGATTCTGATTATTACATGTATATTATTATTATTATTTATAAAAATAGAAATACTGTAAGGCATAAAAATATATTAAAAACTTTTATACTTTTAAAAATTACAATAAATTCCCTTAAAATTTATTGGTTTTCATTGTTTCTATTATTCTCATTTGTAAGTCACTTTTGAAAAAAGTGCTAAATGTAAAATTAAATGATATGCAACAATAATCATATAATATCCAATGATGTACTTAATAAATCAGTCATATTTATTCATAGTCATTTTGTCCTGTAAAAAGTTTTCTGCTGAAAACTCCTTTCATAACGGATTGCCAATGAGTGCCAGAATTATTTTTATGCATGCTATGGATCCTTATTGCTATCAACTATAATCGTTTAAAGTAGGTTATTCAATATTGTAGTGCGGAGAAGCAAACTAATTACAGAACACATCTCCTGTAAAACGACTAATCTCACAGATAGCCTGCAGTGCAGCCACATTTTTTGCTATTTTCTTGATCCCAAAAGTAATTACATTTCCCTCTAGATAGAGAAAGTGGGGGAGAAGTGAGAGAGAAAGATAGAGAGAGCTAAAGATACTGAGGAAACTGCTAAGCCACTCCTCTAACCAGATATGACCTTCATTTGAAAAATGACATCTGAAGACTCAATTAGGCCGATAAGCATTATTAGCCTTGTTTGGATGGTGGATACGTTTGATAAGTTAAAACCTTCACATAAGGTAGTTAATATACTAAGCAATACCATTATGAAACTACACGCTTGTCATACAGTATCTTTCTTTTTTACAATGACCTGTACGTCAAATTACAAAGCTCGATTCAAGCAGTAATTGCATGGCGTGGGTAAGGATAAAGGATACAAAGACCTTTTTTGCGTTTTAAAAAAAATAATCTTTTCACATAACTATTATTTTTTTTATTTCGATTAATACTGCACAAATAAAGTATAGAAACCAAAACATTTTGTAATACAAAATCCTCATAAAAATAAATCAATAAATAAAATAAAAACATCTAAAATTCCATGTTAAAACAATGTCCCAAATAAGAGCATTATCCACTGTCGCATTAGTTTTCAGTGGTTATTCAGCAAAAATCATAATTTTAACAGTTTGTAACAATAAAAAAAAGTGTGTTGTTAATGTAAAACCAATGCAAGTTTTTACATCAATCCCTGTTTTAGGTGTATTACGGTAAGGAAAGCCCCAGGGCACATCCTGAAAACATCTCTAGTCATGTCGTGGATTTATTTCATTTATTAATGTAATTATAAAAATTACATATCTGTTTTTTGTCCAAAATGTTGTATTTCTGATTAAACCTTTTCTGCATTCAAGTGACGATAAAATAATGAACACATAAAATAGATTTTTTTTGTTGTTGTTGTTTGAAAGCGGAGACTTGGTTCTTTAATTTTGATATATAATATGTTCATATATGCATAGCAGAACATATTCTAAAGTCTAAAAACTGTAACTTTTTCAGTTTAATTATATTTACATAGTGTGCATAAGGTGCATGTATAACATGAATCTAATCCAAACTTTTGAATCATTAATCTTTTATTGTGATACAATAGACAATGACAAAATATGTTGAGATCCACCTGAATTATTGATACTGACTAATAAAGGTTTTCTTGACATTGCTAGGGACATGCTGTCCATTCGCAATTCCACTCATTTGTGGCATCCAGATAGAACTACAAGTATCTGTTTTTATAGCATGTTGGCCTGTCAGGAGAGCTTGTTTCTCCCCCAGTCACCCCTTTTGCCATCCTGGGTCTATGCTAGTGAGAGTCTCCTGCTGGGGGAGAGACTGTCAGAGCTGGAGGTCTTCACATGGGTGGATGTGATTGACCTTGACAGGCTGTTTGTTCATCTTCCACCTGGGTACGCTCACAAGCCTGAACTCTACTTGGCTCTGACCATTACTCTTACTGACGAAACTATAAACCCTAAATTATACAAAAATGCATGAATACTTGGAAATCCTGCATTTAAAAAACACAACAAAACATATAGACTACTTTTATATATATTTCCACAACATGCTCCAAATTATGAAAAAAATGGGTCCTGGTTATGACATGAATGAGTAAATATATCAGTATTTCTTCACTTTTGGACTAAAAACCCTAATGAATGCTATTTAGTGAAGAACTTTGAATGCATATAAACCAGAACAGACATGATTGAATATAAATGTGACTTATTATTCTTTACAAAATGTCAAATCTAATTGATTTTGCATGTTGATTTTGCGCCACTTACATAAATTAATTAATCACTGTTACTCAATTTTATTATAAACAGTGGTCAAATAATCAAAGCTGGAGTTTTAATGAGACAAAATGCGTTAAGATCAAATAATAATGTGATGATTATAGCATGCAGTTTAATGAAAACGACAATAATCTAAGGGTATTTTTGCAGGTTATTTATTTATTTGGTTTTTAAAGCCAAATTCAAACATTGATGCTAACATTATATATAAAATTATAATAAAATATTAAGGGGGACATTCAAAAACATCAACTCATTTGTCTTGGCCAATAAACAATTTCTTAAAATTCTAAAATTTAATTCTTTACACAATATTAAAATATATACAATATAAAAAAAAATACTTATGACAACCTGCCAATTAAACAAATAATTATAAAACAAAAATAAAACAAAAATCAAATTATTATAAAAAAAATGGGTAAATAATATAAAATCATTATTATTTATTATTTATTAGCATTTTTTGTGTGTAGTTAACTTTTGTTGAAGTTTTTTATGTAATGAACTAAATCAAGTAAATAAAAAAAATAAAATAAAAATATCTCATTTAAAACAGGTGTATGACAACATCAGGATTCTCTGATAAGCACTCCTATTTGTCTTGTTACTAAAACTCTTCATGTAATATGTTTCTCATGAAAGCACACCAATTCTTGCACTTCATAGAAATAAATTGTTAGTATGACTCACTCGTTGCACAAAAAAGAGCTTAAATTGGTGGTTTGGTGTGTGGCTGATAGAACAGGGATGTCTGTGAGCCTGGAAAGACCGTGATGGAGTGTCATACAATGGTAACACAGCACAGCTGCATTAAACACCAGCCCTAATGAGGATAAATGTTCCTCGGCTCATGTCAAGGTTCACTGTATCGCTACACAGGCCACATCATTTAGCTGGGGAACGCAAACGCACGGGAGGGGACACAACAGAGCCCCTCACCACACTTTGTCTTATTAGTGGTGCTTGCTAAGGGAAGCATCACAGCTATTACTCATACTAAGGGTTGGGGTTTCAGAAAACTCCAAACCATAAGTATTAAACTTACTGTAATTTTAGACATGAATAGTGTTCAGACAATGATTTTATAAATGATCATACAATGATTTCTTAGACTATATAAAAAAGGGAAAAACAAACAACAAAAGCAAAACCCTTTTTTTAACTCAAGCAACCACCTTTTTTGTATCATGTAACGCATAATCTAATCTTATTTTTTTAATAAATTGATAACTAATCATGGAATAATTAAAACATAATATATATATATATATATATATATATATATATATATATTTATTTAAAAAACCTTAAATGTAATCTAATGCAATCAGGTTCATTCAGCCATATTAATCTAAAAATGTTTACATATCAATAATAATAACTATTAACTTATTTTAATTATATATAATATTAAACTATAATATAAGTAATATTCTTAATATTCAGCAATATTTTAAATCAGCCATAAAAATTTATTTTAGAAAAATTAAATCAAAAAAAGCAATATAAAGTCTAATTAAAATGAAAAAAAAGAAAATAAAATAAAAATAGAAATAAAAGTTATCATTAAAACAGAATCCAGAAAGTTACCACAGAAAACCTGAAATTTAATAAAAAAAATGTATTACTATGCAGTTTATTTTTTAATTAACTGTTTGTTTTTGTTTTAATCAGTAAAATTTTATTTACTAATTTAAACTTTTTTAGGGCCCTACTGTCATATCAAATAGTAGATTTTTTAATACACTAACATTAACCTAACAACATATTTTCAGGTTAACCACCTAGAACACAACAGAAAGCATCAGCAACACCCTAGTAACCAACTAGAACACCCTAGCAACTAATGGCAGCAAGCACAAACACCATTCACATTTTCTTCACACATCTAGTCGACTGTTTACAGTGCAGCGAGCATCTCTATCTCTCTACTGTACTACTATGAACTCCCTTAGGGCGTACAGAAAATGTGACACAAACTGCTTTCCGGAGGTGTGCTGTTTTATTGTTGCTGGTAAGTGTGTGCGTATGAGTGTGAGCGTGTGTGTGTGAATGCTAGGTTTGGGGTTATGTGTGTGTGCTTTATAGGTTGCTACTATATTAATGAATGCCTCTGTCCAAGCTGAGTGTTTGACTGAGATGTAAAGAGAGATCAGACAGAGAGAGTGTTTTGGATGGACAGGTCACTTAACATGCAGCCTCCCAAAACAAACAGCAAGAAACACAACAGGCCTTTACCCCTGCAGCAGTTGTCAGAGAGACGGAGCGAGAGAAACGAGAGAGAGAGATAGAGAGAGCGTGTCTCCAGAGGTTTACAGACAGAACTCTGCCTCCAGCTGAAAACGGGAGACTGTCCGAGCGAAAAAGACAGGAGAGGGATGGAGAGACAGAGAGAACCAGTTAAAGCGAGCTTGAGAAGGAAGGGTAACTAGAGTTGCTGTGCGATACAGCTATAAAATATCTATACGTCTCTCAATATTTTTCAGCTTTTTTATGATCTTCAATACAACTGTGGTTTCAGGTGTGTTCTGATGGGCCATGGAGAAAGAAAGAGAGAGAGAGAGTGGAGAAGAAATAATGCAGAATGCCATTAATAAAATTTTTCAGGATAGAAAAATAAACCTGCTTTTCAGAAGAATATCTACATCCTGCAAACATGGACATAATCAAACTGAACAAAACATGATTTAAAATAAAATAGAATTATATTATAACTTATGCAATAAAGACAAAAAGTCAAAATTATGTTAAAATATTTAAAGCAAAAAAAAGGTGAAACACGCAAAATCTACATCTAAATTAATCAAGAAGAATGAATCATTTTACTTGCATGCACAAATAAAACAATAGATGCATAATTGTTTACTAAGCAATACTTATTAACTTTTGATGGTGATGCAACCAAATCAGTGAAGCAGAGCTTTAACTAAATGTATTCATTAAACTATACTTTTTTTAATGAACCCACTGAATCATATTTATAAACTCTAAAGGCCACCAAGAACAGTAACAATAATGCTAACTACATTAGCCTTCACACCAGTACAAAATATAAGTGTGAACTGCTGTTGTTTGCACTTTAATTGCTCATTAAAGTCAGATGGATTCTCATTGGCTGTCATTGTTTTTAACGTTCATCAGCTGGTGTTACATCCCAATGCGTTATTATATTTTTTATTTGTAATATTACTATGTGGATACGATTTGCCGTTTTGCAGTGTTTTGGCTTTCTCTCTCTCTCTTTCTTGTCCACTTCACTCTATGGAAAGTTTAATGAAGGTCAGCTGTTTCTAGTTGTCATCATCCACCATTGGCTTGTCTTGACTGGCTTCTGGAGGAGAGAGTTTGGAAATAAAGCTGGAGACTTTGTGTGAAGCAGCCCCTCCTGCCTACTTTGTGCCACCACACCGCTAGAGACTGTTTCTTCTCCTGCCCCAGCCTGTGTGCTATTAGTTGGTCTGTTGGTTTGTTGTTTGTGTGCTCCCCTGTGCTGGGACTTCTAGAAGCATTGCCGTGTCCTTGTTTTAATTTTACACTGTGTAACAACTAAACCCAAGTTGTTAAACTAAACCCACCAAACTAGCTCCTGTCATGCAGCGGAGCGCCGGCAGGGGATGCCAAAAGTGTGGTTTCGAGATGAAGCGTCTTGTTCCTTCAAGGAACAGGGTTACATACATAACCTGAGACGTTCCTCCGCGGGTACAGGAAGGCTTTGAAATCTGGCCTGCAAAAATTCCAGAACTGTACTGACTGGGCAGTTGAGCGGAACTTGCTGGCGTTCTCTACACCACGTAGTGAATAATTTCCATTTTAGGCCATACAGCTTTCTCGTAGATGGAGCTTTGGATTGGAGAAGGGCCCCCCGCTAGTGAGAGGAGATCTCTCCTGACTGGAATCCCCCATGATGGGCCGTCTAGGAGGTCTGTCAGGTCCGATAACCATACTCGACCAGGCCAGAACGGCGTTACTCAGTAGTCTGACAGCAGTAGACTGACCTCGTCCTGGTGCACTCTCGCCAGAACTCCAGGGAGCAGAGCAATCGGGGAAAACGCTTACAGACGCAGCCTCTGCTATGTCTGTACCATGGCATCCAGTCCCACAGGAGCTGGATGAACTAAAGAGTACAAGAGGGGACATTGCGAATTCTCCTGTGTCGCGAAGAGGTCTACCTCTGCTTTGTAAAATTCTCTCCATATCTGCTCCACACTTCGGTGTGGAGCATCCATTCCCCAGGTCTCAGCACCTGTTCGACAGGATGTCTGCTCCTACAATTAGATGCCCGGGAATATAGATGGCTCTCAGTGAGAGGGATCTGTCCCGGGCCCACACAAGGGTCTGGTGTGCCAGCTTGTACAAGGGGGGCGACCGCAGACATCCTTGATGGCGACTTCTCCCAGACCTTGGGCTGAGCGACCACTCCTGATCACTCCCTGATCAGTGAGCATCCGTCTCTAGCGTTATACGGCGACCGGGATCTCCCAGCACTGAGCCCTCTTTCAGTCCTAGGACTGCGAAGAGGATCGAAACTACTTGAGCAGGTGTCATAAGAGCCCGCATCGTGGTCGAGTCCCACACCACGCCTAGATAAGTGGTTCTCTGAGCTGAAGAAAGAACACTTTTCTTGGCGTTCAGCCACAGACTGCGGGCCAAGCGGCCACTTGTGACAGCTCCCCAACCAGTGAGGTATTGCATCCGTCGCTACCATTATGCGGGACCAGGATCTTACAGCACTGATTTAGGAACAAAGGTTTCCTCCACATATCTAATGCATGTACAGCTCAGCGTAACACATTGATCATGCAAAGGGAATTCCCCTCAGGGATATGCCCTTGTTCCTGAGCCACCACTGTAGGGGTCTCATGTACAGCAGGTCAATGACGTTGGATGCAGCTGCCACAAGGCCCAGCAATTTTTTAACTCGAGCAGGTGTCATACGAGCCCGCATCATGGTCGAGTCCCACACCGCGCCTAGGTAAGCGGTTCTCTGAGCTGGAGAAAGAAAATTTTTCTTGCCATTCAATCTCAACCCTAATCATTTCAAGTGAGTGAGGACGACATCTCGGTCATCGATATAGTTTAGCACTTTGTAAATG
Organism: Enteromius unitaeniatus; assembly: GCA_032359435.1. Classification (NCBI taxonomy): domain Eukaryota; kingdom Metazoa; phylum Chordata; class Actinopteri; order Cypriniformes; family Cyprinidae; genus Enteromius; species Enteromius unitaeniatus. Next base: position 60,626 of record JAUMHI010000025.1, read on the forward strand.
TTACGTCCTTGCATCATATTAACACTTTGTTTATGTGTTTCCAGTTCCCGTTGTTGTTTTCCTCTTTTTTACTTTCACTTTTGCAAGCTCATCTCATTGGTTGACACTGCTCACCTGTGTTCCCGTGACGTCGCTGATCAGTCTTCCAGTCAAATCAGTGCCCGTGACATAAAGCTGGAGAAAAGACGCCACTCGCGAGAGGCAGAGAGAGGAAAAAACCTTGCTGTTGTGTGGTGCATTTTCTTTGTACTATCGTAACTTCTTGTACCCTGTTTACATCATTGCTAGCGCACCATTTTTAATCACGTACCCTCTTCAATCTGCTTGCCTCTTGCTTATCACTCATGTATTTTGTGGCTTGGAGAAAGGGACAGGTAAGAGGTCGCGCAACATTTTATCATTAAAGAAAGCCCTCTGGGAACGAAGCACACGGTAATGATATTCATCTTTTTATTCTCTCACAACGTCTGCAGCTCTCCCATTTTGTTGGAGAACTGCATCAATATGCTTCGCTTTTCTTTTTCTTTTTTGACAGAGACATTTTTTAAGCTAGGACAAACACACAGTCAACACAGAGCACTTCGCTGAATGACAAAAAGCTAGTTTGCTAGCAGCATTCCACGTGCTTATATGCTTCCTGACCAGTGACGTCACTCGCCTATCAACACACAATTCAGAGACGCCACGCTGAGGGTGTTCCCATAGCGTCTTGTCGAAGCAGCTCGAGTTCCTGAAAAGGAACTTAAGATTTCTTTTTACAATCTTTTTGTTATAAACTGACTTATTTCTGTTTTTTTTTTTTGTTTGTTTGGGCTAGGAAGGGAGTAAGGCAAGACTTCTGTTGTTTGTTTTATGAAACTAGACAGTGACCCTTTCTTAAGTTACATCTTTTATGTTTGTTATTTTGGCCTGGTCCCCTCCCAAAGCATGCTTCGCTTCCCTCCTTCATCACTGAGTTTGTCAAATAAAACCTTATTTATCAAGTTAGAGTTTTTTTTTTTTTTTCTGGAGTGCTGGGACAGGGGAGAAGCAGTCCATATTTGTGTGTTTTTGTTTTGTTGTTGTTGCTCTTGTTAATTTCTATGTTACCTCCTGACCCTAGAACAGAGAGGTATGTAACATTGGAAAAAAGCGATTCTCATGACATGGACTTCCCTATTCTCAATTACTTTGATATACCTCAAATAGTATGATTATTGTTATTAGCGGTGTCCTCGAACAGTCGACGATTCGCTGCTTCGAATTCAAATATTGGCGGGGTTTTTTGATCATACCATTTGACTATAGGGGTGCTCAATGTCTGATTTCACATAGAACTACCGGTTTTCTCCCAAATAAGTCAATATACATCCTATTAAAATAATGCTGTAAATGAGAATCAGAAAAGAAAGCATTAAATAAATATTTTAACCTGGGTGAATAAATCCAACCACCCCTATAGACTTTAGTTAGATTTTCCATAATCCGTGACCAACAGAGGTGCATCTTGACGGCAGGGATTTAAATCTTTAACGAGACTCAAATTGAAGCAGGGTGAAAGACTGGACTTTATTCGATCAGGTGGGGTACATGTGATTTCAAAACATTTAATCTGGTTTATATATATCGTGTATATTATGTTATATATAATATATTATCTAGGCTATATATATAAGATTTGGTTGAGTTATGCTGCAGTAAAGCCCTTATCTCTTCCGTGAATAGCACGAGCAGGACAAACAATGAAGAATAATAATAACTATGACTTGGACTGTCATGCACATAACATTATAATGAGCACACTATTATGATAAAACGCTGTTGTCGTGTTTCTGCACCTTATTGCTTGAAGAACGCGTCCACAAAAGAAGATCATTCCAAGCCGCACAGACACGCTCAATTCTCCATTCAGGGCAATTTGTGCAGATAGCCTATAAGCCGTAATATTTAAAAAACGTTATGTTGTAACAAAGCGTATTCTATATGAGATAAATGAAATCCCACTGACCAAAATCCTGCTATCATGCTTCTTTCTACTGATCATCTTCAGCGTGCGCAGCTCAAAACAGATAGGCTAATAACTCAAATGAATAACTGTCATATACACGTCATATACATAACGTTATAATGAGAGCACTACTGTAAAAAAAGGTGAATTCTGAGGGATTTCCATGACGTTTCATGTTAGCTGTTTTTTAATAGAAACATAAAACATTTACCCACATAAAACATTACCGCCACATTTTCCCTGTGTGTTAACATTAATAATCAAATAATCAGTAATGATGACTGTCGCATGACTGACATGACTCTTATTTTGCCCTGACCCCAAATGTATTATCAGTATACTATCGGCAAAAATTCAGTTTTGACTGTGAAAATCCTTAGTCGGGGACACAGTTATCATTCATAATAAAATAGATAGATATCATAATTAGGACACAGGCCTTGACTCAGTGTGGCAGCGGGGTAAAGTGAGACAAATGATGTGGGGTAAAGTGAGACATGAGGCACAAGTTAAATTTAGTCTTAAACATATTTAAATGTAATATTACATTACATTTTAATGTCATAAACATTGTAGAAACACCATCATGCCAAGGCAATACACCAGGAAGACAACCTGGGGCAAAGGAAGTCAAGGAAGGAAAGAAGTCTACACCCAGATAGCACATGTACGTCTGCAAGATGTCTATTAAAGATCTCTTGATCTGGAAAGCATCTTTCAGATGTCAGTTTTGCATACATTCTAAATCATAAACATCTTAAAGACATCTAATAAACGTCTATATGTCTTGCAGATGGAAATGGCAAAATGTCAAATAGATGTCTCCTTGTCAAGCCTCCTAAGATTCATTAAAAAGTTACAATGGGGAAGTAAAATGCAGTAGCTGAGGCTTAGAGAATATTCACAGATTGGATGGAGGAGGAGCTTGCCAGAGACCTGAAACAACTAGCTTAACAGTGTCATAGCCTTCCTCCAGTTAAGTGCCATCAACTGGCATTTGATTTTGCAGAGAAAACAATATCCCTGTCCCTGCCAATTGGACCAAGACACAATGTGCAGGTAGGCTAGGGCTTGCAAGAGATCACTTGATTCTGTATATAAATACACGTTTTCTTAAATATATACATGCTTGTGTGTGTTTTTGAATATAATTAATATTTATACACAGTACACACAGATATATAT
>JAUMHI010000025.1:63897-100612 GCA_032359435.1 Enteromius unitaeniatus
TTTGTGCAAGGAGGAACAGAATGAGCACTGCCAGAGCCCTGCAAAATGACCTCCAGCAGGCCACAAATGTGCATGTGCTCAAACGGTAAAAAACAGACTCCATGAGGGTGGTATGAGAGCCCGACACCCACAGGTGAGGGTTGTGTAATGGTGTGGGGTGGCATTTCTTTGGAGGGACGCACAGCCCTTCATTTGCTCGACGAGAGGTAGCCTGACTGCCATTAGGTATTGAGTTGAGATCCTCAGACCTTGTGAGACCATATGTCGGTGCGAGTAAAAACATTTAATACATTCAGATCTAGGATATTTTTTAGCAGTACAAATACACACAAAATCATGTATGCATTAACAAAATTAAATTAATAAATATATATATACTTGTAAATATTTTCAATAAATATTAGTGTTATCGATTAATCACATTCAGAAATTCAAAAAAGGTTTTTGTTCCCATAATGTCTGTGTATGTATATATAAACACACACATATAGTATATTTTTTGCAAATATTTACATGTATTTAACAATAGAACAAAATTACAAAATAATAATGATATTCAGACATATTAACTGCCCAAATGTGTTCAATTACCAATAAAATATTTATTGAGAATGCTCCTTCATTCAAGGAACTGCTGAATCAAGTCTCTGGAGAGGTGGTGCCACACCATCAACTAAGAAATGGCCATTACATTGTCACATGCCAGTGCATTACGCAGTTAGAGCAATGATGTTCTTGTCATCACATATCGAAGAGAACAATGTCTCGCACTGCTAATGTCAGTTGCTCCACTTGCCAATTACATGGTATGGTGGTTCACGTGTTTGACTAATATAGATGCATAGTTTTTGTAGAAGGATCGAAACATCCCCAACTGCACTCTCTTACACACAGCACACCGTTTTTAGAAAATTGTGTGCAGGTGTATTGATAACTGCTATTATGATGCTGCCTGTAATTATTCATAATTATTGTGACAAATTGTTATGCAGGCATTTTTGCAGGATGGTTCGGTCAGACTCCCTCTCCTCGTTGTCCTCTTAATTGCACATTGTCATTTACCCTTGACCTCTTCCATAACGTCTGTGGTGGGGTGAAGACTGCCACATGCCTTATTAGATCCATATGAAATCATCCACACACACACACGCACAGAAAACAAGAACACTGATCTTCTTTCAGTCATCTGGACTTGTTCTTTTAATACACTCTAACAGTGGGTCAGCATTGAATTTGTGAAGGAAAAACCTACCACACATGCAATACACATGCAGAGCATAACCTGTCAAATTCATCCACACTTTTATGAGATTGTAACTTAACTGAGGATTTACTGAGACATTTAATAATGTTATCAGGAGATGACACGCAATAACATGTCTATGAAACCCCTGTAAATGGGTGGTTAAGAAACAGACTTAGTCTATGTCCTTTATATGGAAGGGGCTTAACATTTCTAATGGTGAGAAGCTTAGCATATCTAATTAATCAGTGTCTCAGCTCCTTGTCTCACAGAAACAGATCCTACATGGCCTTTTAGGCAAAAGGAGCAACATAATGGAAATGTAATCACATCAATCAACTCATTTTCTCTTCATTGCAGCCCTGTTTTAATGGGATTTAAACCTTCACATTTCAAAATGCTTATCCCTGATGCCCTTTACTATACTTTAAACTCTCCGGTCACTGTTAAAGGTTAAAAAAGTGCAGGTGTTACCTTAAAAACTAAAAAGAAACAGAAAATCAGGGTGGGACCAGGGGATCATCCCTTTAAAACACAGTCTATTAAATTCTAAATTACTAAAAATAAATTAAATTAAATTAAATTAAATTTTGGAGGTCTATTACAAAAATAAATAATTAAATAAAACAAAAAAGGTTGAAATATTATGCATAAGCAACACTGTTTTTCAATATTGGTGAACATAAAAAAAAAAAAAAAAAAATCTATTATTTTTAAAATTCAACTATTCTATCATCAGTTTAAATGACATTAAAAAATTTAAACAGACAAGTTATTGCAACTGTAATAATTTTTCACAATATTACCATTTCACTGTAGATTAAATGAACTTAAACTTCTTAAAAAAAGAACTTAAAAAAAGAAGCATAAACTTCTTTCCCAAATTCTTACTCAGCCCAAATATTTGAGCAGTATAACGCGCACTTTCCATTACTGTACATTATACAAATCTTAGCCACCCGCTAGCAGTTATTATTTGTGACTTGTGTGTTTATTTCACTTGCATTGATTTGTTTCAAGTGCTGCAGGCGTAAGCGACACAAGACTGCTGATCCGTTCATCAGGGCACCGACCGCCGACATATAGCATCCAAAAGGTAAATATTGTTTCACTGGCACCATTTTAAATGTGGCAGAAAAGTTCTTAATTATGTTCTGCACGGATAAACCTATCAACTTCCCACAAAGCTTTCCTCCTCCTTTCCCTCCTGTCTGGACAGTTCTCTCTCTCCGGTCCCTCTCCTCTGCCCCTCCACGCCTGGAGGAGCAGAGAGATGCGAGCCTCAACGTGTCTGACTGATTACTGTAATTCATACACTTTAATTAGCTGCACAAACCATTAGCCACAATTAGACTATTACAGAATGCTTTGTGGCAGGAGCAAGCCTGAGGAGTATGTTTATCTGCTGGAGGGAGAAAATGGAGAGAGATACAGAAGCAGAGAAGGGGGAGGACGAGCTTTCAGTGGAAATTCACACAAGCGTGAAAATATTAGACCGAGCACTGATGAAGGGGTGCTAGCGAATTCAAAAGAGCTAATAATTTGAACGGCGCCTTAAATGCAAACATTAAGGAGTTGGGACAGCCAATCAATTTGTTTGTTGTCTGTAAAGTGAGCCTTATTGTTAAAGACAGGGGCTGTGTTCCAAAACCTATCAAGCCACCTTGCTGTCTAGTTTCTGAGCTGGCATCCTAACTAAAAGGAAACCATACAAGTAACAATTCAGAAACCAGAGAAACTCTGAGGGCCTCACAGAGTAAAAATGCATTTTAGTAGAGTGCGCCATTAGCATGTTGCTAAGCTAATACTGTTTACATTTTATTCAACACCAAAAAAAGTGTTGTTAACAAAGTTTAAAACATCATATGTGTCCAGTCATGTCAATTAACATCTTGTGAAGCAAGAAACTTTGTGTTTGTAAGAAACAAATACACCATTAAGGCATTTTAACTTTAAAACATTAATCTGGTAAAAGTCCATAATCTATTGAAAATGCTTTCTCTAGTGAAAATATTAATTCTCTGTTGTCATCTCAACTAAAAAATCCACTAAAATATGTTTAGAACTGGCTTTTAGACAGTTTTTGCTGGTTTACGCTGGTACTTTGCCAGCCTGTGACCAGAATAAACCAGCAAAAGGACCAGCTTAAACCAGCATCCCGGCTTCAAAACCTAGCATATGCTGTTTTTTTGCTGTTCTTTTGTATATTTTGTCTCCTGACGTCAGATCAAAAAACTTTTATTGTAGGAAGTGATATTATGGGGGACTCGTATTTGAACTGGAAGCAATTGTTTGAAGATTAAAAGGACCTTAATGATGTATTGATTTCTTATAAACACATAGCTTTTTGCTATATAAGACATTGATTGATGGACTGGAGTCATATGATTTACTTGTGGACTATTATGACGCTTTAAACCGCTGTTTAGACTCTCAATCTGACGGAACCCATTCATTACAGAGTATGCAATGGTAAACAAGTGATGTATTGCTAAATTTCTGTTCTGAAAAAGAAGCTCATCTTTAATGGCCTGAGGGTAAATACATTTTCTTTTTGGCTAAACTGATGATATATCAGAATAAACTATGTTCACAGTAGCTTTTTCAGTTCATACCGTCCATCCCTTAAATCTGGAAAAAACAATAACATAATATGCAGTATTAAAAAAGTTCCTCCTTTTATCTATCTTGTCCTATTTATAGCTCTGAGTTCGTATATGAGAGGCTGTTTACAGTAGAGATAATGTTGGACGACGAAGGCTTTTACTCAGACAGAAATGAGGGGGAAGGGTTGAAGCGCTGGACACTGCACCAGTGTCACTAATAAGCTCCACCAAGCGGGATAGAGGAACATTGAACAGACGCAGCGCTAAATTCAGAAATCTGAACCTGATGCACATGCCCCAGTGCTCTTATAAATTTTAAAAACTGATCGAGACCTTTAAAGGGCAGGGCTTGGCCCGCTGCGGAGAGAAGCTTTTTCTCTGTTTCAGGCTTGTCAGAGCTAGTGAACTCAGTCATCAAAAGTACCACCATACGTCACCTCACCGTGAAACTATGAGTTTTCCCGTGTCCCAGTGGTCTTGCAGGTAAAAGAGTTAAGTGACCTTACTGTGAGGAGAAAAGTCCAAGTAAGGTTATCCTCAATCACAGAGTCTGTCAAGTAAAGTCCCTAACTGTTATTTGCTAACAGCCTGGCCATTTTTTATATCAATTTACTTCTAGCAAGACATTTTCACAGATGTTTCATCCCAAGTGACTTACACTTTTTACAGGGATAACTATTGATGGGAATTTTGACTTTCACAAATGGGTTCAGTAAAAGTGCCTTGTACAGTACTGCTCAAAAGTTTGAGCTCAGTAACTTATTATTTTTATTATTAAATTGATACTTTTTAATTCAGCAAGGATGTATTAAAATGAGCAAGCAAATACATTTATAATGTTACAAATAATATCCATTTCAAATATACTGATAATACTATATCATCATCAAAAACACGTTTTATAATAATGTTTAATAATAATTATTATAATAATTTATTAAATCATTATTATTGTTATTATTATTATTAAATCATTACCAAGATAACAATGATGTTGATGATTAGTAGTAGTAGTAGTACTTATTATTTATTATTGTGGTATTTATTATTATTATTATTATTATTATTATTATTATTATTATCATGTCAACACATAATGTTTACATAATAAAAATAATAATAATAATAATAATAATATTAAAAGTAATAACAACTTTATTATTATTATTATTATTATTATTGAGCATTATTATAAAAATATAATAACATATGATAATGATTATTATTATTACATACAACATTACTGTATATTTACTATTAACCTATACTGCTATATTCTTATGTTATTAAAACTTCTTTTTTTTTTACTTGGTGTTTGTCTTGGTAGCAATATTTAGTATTCAATACTAAATATTCTAGTTTAATTCAAATTCAGAAATGAAAAGTTACAATTCTTTCTAAATGCATTCAGTTCTAAATGCACTAAAACCCAATACACCACAGCCTCACATTATTCCCAAATAACTTACACATGTATTTTCTAAAATGACAGAAGCATGACAGAACATTGTATAAAACTCTGATCCAGTGCAAACTTACTATACTTAATCTTTCATAAGACACCGTGTGTGATGCATACATACAAGAAGAGTTTCAGCCAAAACACAAGTCTCAAGAAGGTCAGATTAAATATTTCAGCAAGACAGTTTTGGGCCTGGACTGAGAGATTTTGGTTGGTTATTACAGGCAGCACAATCTGTTGGTTGATAGTGTCAGTTACCATTAGCATCACAACGGGCTAGATGAGCTCCAGTCTGTTGTTCAGCAGGAAACTTTAGTGAAATCACTGTCAGGCTGGACCGCAGGGCTTCATGTGGTTCCTGAGGACCATGTGCAGCATTACCGCAAGTTTGCTTGGCGGTTTTAGCGATATGCTGACCCAGCGAGAGCTCCGGCAGATGCATCACATGCTTGGGTCCGTGTCAGCCAACCTTTTACCCTCAGCACATCTACAAGGAGTGGAAGGAGGGGTCAGATTCTCCAACAGTCCATCAAACAAGCACTTCATTCCCTCCACCCTGAAGCAGAGAGGTTTAATAACACAGCTAAAGGGCTGAAGCCCACTATACAGCGCAGCAGATTATATGAACGTAAAGATGCTGACAGACCAAAGAGCTGACACAGAGCCTGAGAAGATAAGTAACGTTATCTGTAAGTAAAGATAAGTAAAGGATGCCATGGAAAAGAAAAGAAGGGAATTACCAAAAATGCTTTTTGAGCAGTTTTCTAATCTGGGAGGAAAAAGAAGAAAAACATTGTAGCGCCAGTTCTGGGTGTAGTAAGTCAACATACCCTCAAGAGCTCCTAAAAACAGCTCTAGGTTAATAATCGTTTGCACTCAGATATGTACGGGTCTATACGCTATAAAGACAGTTATTTGCACCCTGACTCCCTCCCCTCTTCGACCTTGAGTGATGGTCGGAGCCGCGAGTGGGTTTATGCTGTAATGTAAAGTCGTTTCTTTCTGACTGGCTGGTTGTTAGAGATCTTCTCCGCTCAAAGCAGAGGCATCTGCAGCGGTTCTTTCTGGAACAACTTCAGTGGCTGAACGTGACTCCATCTTGCCCTGTTCTCACTTGGCTACATTGCAATTGTCTGGTTCACTAGAGCCTGTCGCTATGTGGGAAAGGTCTGCATTTTGATGGACAGACACTCTTGTGCATCTGGCTGATCTCCTCCCGCTGAAGCCGGCAGATCCTGCCCTCGGTTTATCTAAACTTACGAGACCATCCGCAGCTCCAGGACTAAGCCTGGGCCTAACACCCTAATCGGAGCCTTCTGGCTCATTTATGCAGAAGCCAAGGAAAGAAATGGACCACATTTGTCCAAATTAATTTGCATGCAGCACAAGTTTTTGGAAGCTGGAAGACTGTAGAGGGAGGTCAGCGCAGTGGGTGCGAGAACAAAGAGAGCAGAAAAACACACTTTTTAAAAGAAAGTTAGCCTTTTAGATTACACATCTAATGGTGGGACTAAGTTCAAAAAGTGGCTTTTTCAGTAGAACACAAACAAAGATTTTTAACTCAAACTGTTGCAGCCTGTCAGTCTTATAATTGCAGTCTAAGGGACCCACAGCTTTAAGAGTCAAAAAACATGCACAGAGTAAATCAAATTAAACCCTGTAACTTGTGCAAGTCTATTGAGGTCTAAAGAGAAAAAATTATTGGTCTGTGCAGGAAACTGATTCAGATTCACCGCAATGTCCAAATGTCCTAAGTGTGTTCACAACAGCATCTTCTTCTTACTTTTTGGCAGATCGCAGACTTAAAAGTGCATTACTGCATTACTGCCCCCTATCTCTCAAAAGGATCATTGACAGTCTATCTACAGTCTCAATTAGGAGTATCAATGGTCAGTTTGAGAGATACGTGGGGCTAATACTAATCAGTTTCTTGCAAAGACTGACCTAATTGTATAATCATGAGCCGCAAGATTTAATCTTTGTATTTAAGTATGTATCTATGTATGTGTACACGTACATGTACACACACACACACATACACATTTGTGATACATACGGGGGCATTTCATAGATGCAGTGATTTTTATACAGTACAAATTGTATGTGCTATACAGGAAACTTTCTGCTATTTCTGATTTTCAATACACTCCATTCTGTATGAATTCTAAGCATTTTTAAAAATGGGAACATGGGGTAATCTCCTAAAAAGTCACATTTTCCTATATAATATATAATAATACCTATGCCATACCCATGTCATTATACAAGTTATGTATACTCGTGTCACAAAAACAAAAACACACATGTACTTACAAGAAGACATAGGTACTTATTGCAAAGCAATTTTGCTGCTATTGAGGTGAGATACAGGTAAGGTTAGGTAGACAGGTTTGTTAGTATGGGTAGGTTAAAGGGTGGGTTAAGGTGTAAGCGATGGGTGAAAAGTATAATTATAAATGTAATCATTTAATTACAGATGTGATTACATATAGTTTTTTTTTTATTACATATAGTTTAAGTTTAAATTACTTTAAAAGTACATATGTAAAACATGCATGTACACAATAAGTGCAATATATCACATGATTAATATATCATATGATTAATTTATTTATGTAAGTACAGTACACAGTGGTTAAGCCCACTTGATATAAGTGGAACCTTTCCAGTTATATGAGCAGTAGGAGAAAACTTTTAGTTAAGAATCTTTACTACAATGTCACAAAATGCCTGTGAAGTTATTTAAATTTGTATAAACATACTGCTACAGAATTATTTCTGAAATAAAGCTATACATACCAGCTTGTGTGAAGCACAACATGGCCAATCCAACATTTGTTTTGCAAGTCATAATTTGCAATGTTTACACTCTTTATTCACCCACCTACCGTCCCATGAGGGTTGAGAACAAAGTCAGGCATTTCATGAATTATATTTTAGCTCTGGGCACTGTCTCAAAATGCTCTGAGCAAATATGGACTACCTTAATGAAACAGCAGTGCACCACCTGTATAGTTTGAAATTCAGCTCCAAACCTTGATGGCTAGAGCAGATGCCCGGGAAGAACCACGGCTTCTTGCTTCATGAGAGTGGCCCACAGGTGGCCTCAGGCAAGGACAGGCCACACATTCTCTCCGACCCCCTCTGGAGGTGACCCTGCGACATTACCTGCTGCGTAAAAAAGCTTTATGGGACACCAGGACAGTGTGTATCAGGGCTTCAAAAAGCCGCCCGGGGGAAAATCGTTTTGAGAAAAGCCCAGGTTTAGAGGGCCCTTTGAAACACAGAGATGGTGGAAAGGGTCTGCATTTTGCCTCACAGCTAACAAGCCACCGCAGATTTAATGCTGCTGTCACCTTAAAGAAAGTCAGCTTTAAAAAAGGAACCTCTCTGTGGGACTTCAGACTTAAGAGCTGGAAAAAGGGCGGAAAAACACGCTTTAGGCCTGAAAAAAGAACCAAAACAAAACCAAAGGCTGATGTCCTCCCAGCATGGCTATCACTTCCTTTATGAGCACTGAAGAAAACATGAACTCAGGAGCATCTTTTTTTTATTTTTTACCAGTCTGCAGCTCGGCGGTCATTGAGAAGGGCAGATGCTACTAAGGGGAGGATAATTGGTCATGAGCTGTCTGAAATGTGTAATTAGACAAGATGAGATACTCCCAGTTTTTTCATCCCTCTCTCTCTCTCTTTTATCACCCCTCCTTTTCCAGTTGGCAGTCTGAGCGCCTTAGTGTCAGCTTTGATCTCTGTTAAGGTTCTCTGAGCCCTTTCAGATAGGATCAATTTGCTGTTACACACATCACTCTTGGCTCTCTCCCCTGGCTACTCGCTTGTTTGTGACAGGCGTACGTGCATACAAATAATTGCGGATCTCAGCTTCGCTGGATAAAAATAAGATGCACAGATGTGAAGTGCATCCTCCCTTCAAAAGAATACAGAGCGAACGGCTTACAAGAGAGAACTTTCACTACACATATCAGAGATTTAGTCACAGAATTCGGATTCCCGGTGCTTCACGAACTAGTCATTTAGTCAACATTTCAGCCAAGCATATATTAAATAGTCTACTATGCATGTTCTCATACCTCTGCTATAAATGAAGATAGTATTTATAGTAATGAATTTGTGAGAAATAGCAAAAATACTAAAGTTCAAATGCTCAGAGATTCAATAACTTTGAATGAGGACTAGAGTGAAGTTTAATCTGTTCATCACTGAAAGTTTGAACTGTCAAGGCAAGATGCAATACTGTAAGTTTATTTAGAAGATATTTCTTAAGGTTCATGTGACACTAAAGACTAGGATAGAGCTTTGCCATTTAAGTCACAAGAATGACATTTACTAATACGAATAAAAATGTTGTAAAATTAGCTTAAAAACCTGCTTAGCCAATAAAGTCTTATACTGATTCCAAACTTATATGGACTTATTTTCTTCTGTGGAACACAAAAGAAGATATTCTGAAGACCATAGGGTGTCAAAACACTAAAACATTTGTAAAAAAAAAAATCTTCTTTTGTGTTCCAGAGAAGAAGAAAAGTTATAAACATTTGGAATTACATGGGGGTGAGTAAAAAAATTACAGATTTATTTATTTTTCCTTTTTGAGGGGTAAACTTACGGTGGCTGAGAGCTCAACGCGCTGTAAACTTAAGAAAACACATGCAAACAGAAAAAAACACATGCAAACTGCTAATTTGCACATTTGCAGCGTATCCCTGCGTTTGGTTGCGTTGTGAGAATTTGCAGTTTGCATGTTTTTTCCTGTTTGCAGGAACGTTCAGGAATCATAGTCGCAGATCCACACGAACAAGTTGCCAGTGCCAGTTAAAGGCTGGCCTGAAGCCACTTAGGACTTCCCTTGCTATCAGAAGTCACTGAGAAAATTATCTGAAGGCCTAGTCAGAATTTTAACCAGTTCTGTAAAAAGCACTGAGATGTTTTCAGGAAGCCGTACATGGAGGACAGGACTAATGCCAAGGGCTCTCTGGAGGGATGCTGCCGGGCTCAATGACAACTCTTTAAAGCACGACTTTTGTGTTTTCCAGAGTGCTTGTAAACACTCTATGAGGCTTTTGTTGCAAACATGTGATTTTAAAATGCTCTTTAAAGTCTAATGCTGATGGAATTCCAGCTTCTTCAGTGTTTAACAAGCTTCTACTCACCTTGTGAATGTCTGAGAGAGAATGGCACCCAATAATGCAGTCTACGCATGATTGGTGCCAAATGACATTAAATGTTATGTAGCTTTGAAGAGTGTACCCTCCAGCATGGGTTCACATCAGCGAACACATTTTCCAACCACCCAAAGTGGTCTGCTCTCTCTCCTTTATGGACACACCGCTCCTGTCATATCTCCTCTCTTTCGCTCTCTCTCTCTTCCCCTGCGGCCTCTATCTCTACCTCTTCCCTTCCTCCATCTGTTTTCATGCTCAGCACAGTCGGGCCATGAGCTGGAACAAGTCTATCTGCAAAACCAGACTTGGATGTGGGTCTTATGGCTGGAGAAGCTTTTTCCCTGGTCCAGATAATTCCACTTTTTTCCCAGCCCCTGCAACAGAATAATACCCTTTTGTCACGCTAGACGACAATCCAAGCTTTGACTCGTCAGCCTTTATTTATGACACTCATATTTCTGCCATTGTGATGCAGCTGCAACAATGAACCATCTGAGAAGACTCAGGAGGCGGTGACGGTGAGAACTCTGCATTATGCAGAATGGAGCATATTTGCAACTATTGCTTGATAGGTTTGATGCCATATTAAAATGCATTCTCATTACCAGAGACATCAGAAGAAAGGAGAGGTGAGAGGTCGGATGATTACAAGTCTTTGTGGTGCCAAGCAGTGAACTCAACAAGGAGCTAGCTGTCAATCAAGATTATTTGCCATGCATTCTGGTCAGTTCATCATCTGCAGCCTTGACCTTATGCAAATCTGCAAGATGAAATCTATTTATGATGATGTGGAACAACTTATTGAGATGCAGAAAGCAAATGCTCTCTACCTAAAGAGAGGCATCGCTCGGCCTCAAACATATACATATCCATGTATATTAAACATGGCTATAAGCAACCAAATCAAAATTCCCTACCGAAAATATAAAACACAAATATTTATTAAAAAAACAATACATATATAGGTAAAGGAAAAAGTATCTTTATTCAAAATGCAATAACTCTGTCCTCAGAAACTTTTTTCCTTTTTTTGCTGATGCAACACTGCATGCCAGGGAAAATTAATATTAACCAAAAATATTATAGACAACCTCCAGCAAACCAATAACGACCACAGCGAGCATTAATTATTTGAAATTACTTAGAATTTGTGCAGAACTTAATAAAAAGCCTTAGCAAAACTTTAAAATAGTGTTAATAATGTCTAGCCTTACAGTGAATCTCTCCACTAGCAAAATGGGTTATGGGTTGATGCAAGAGTATTACTACTTAATTTTGGCCACATGCTGACAGTGCAGACCTGTAAAGATGTTTACAGGGTTTATAGTGTATGAACTACAGACCAATTCAATCAAAGCATTTCACAATAAAATCCTCAGACCAAGTTATTTGGTCAACTGAGAGCTAGAAAAATGAAAGAAAAAAGAGGCGTCTGCTATAACAGTGTCCTCATAACTTGCCATGACAAAGTATTACAATGGAATACAACCGAATGTTTCGATGTGTATGTAAAACAGAAGGTTTAGGGTTCTGTTCTGAATTGTTTGACAATGTGTGTAAAATAATATTATAAGTTATTTGATGTAAAGCATATGGACGGAATCGGTGGAATGCTTTTCATTTCAAAATTATTTTTATGTGCTCTAATCCATTTTTAAGAACAGAACAGTAATTACAACAATGCACTTGAGACATTTGAGATATACTATACAAATAAATGAAATATGCATATTGGAGCATTATATAGTGTAAACAAAACCAGAAAGAGCCATAGCTAACTGTAAAGCACTGTTTACATGAAGTAACTCCTTCAGACTCCATCCAGAGCCTCTTCCCAAGGGCAACCCTTCAAGGTTAACTCAAAAAGGTGTTATGCTCAACATGATGACCAGGGGCTGTTCTGTTTGAATTGAAGTCAATGGAGGAGAAGCTTCAATGCGCTGAATAAACTGCTTTTGTATGGAAACAGCTCATCACTTAATACACTGAATGCTTGGCTGCTAATCTTTTACATGCTTGGTATTACATATTCACTTTGGAATGAGCTGTGTATGTAGAGTTTGTTACAAAAAGAAAAAAATAACAGGTAGGATTTACTGAAGCACTACACACTTATCTCCTGATGTAAAAAAGATAATGTTAAGACCACTATTTAATTGGCTTAGAAGGCACACATTACTAAAGGTTAACTAAAGGTTTAACATCTCTTCATTCTATAAGAATATCTATGTGTCATTCACAGAAATTATGCCAGAAATGCATAAAAACAAATAAAAATGAAGATGCATAAAAAGCATCTCACAAATTGGTTCTCAACTGGTTTGATGGCTCAGAACCTATATTTTAATTGGTAATCAAGCACCAAAATAGTCCATACAAATAATATTAATGATAATATTAAAAATGCTTTCCGAATTTAATAACTTTAACCAAGCTAACCAATTTAGTCTATGAATTTGTGATTGTGATCAGTCTTTCATGTTAAATACATATTTCATATTTAAAATGAAGCTTATGTATTTTGCTGTCCATGTGTGATAGTAATAGTAATAGTAAATTATAAAATGTTAAACTATAAAACTTGTTTGCCAATTTTGGGTCATCAGCTAAGAATCACTGATTTAGACAACTTCAGATCACAAATAATCTATATAAAAAGTCTTCTCATTTCAGCATTCATTTAATTCTCTTAATTAAGGAACCAGGGGTGTAGCACCAAACTCTGGGCTCTATGCACAAGCAGTGGCCATGGACCCCGTAACTACCTACGACACCATTTAATTTAATCAATCGACTAATGCATTTACCCAAATATTAGCATTTACATTTATTGTGATCTTAAAATTATATTTAAAGGAAAATAAAATTTAACTCCTCAGGGGCCCTCCCCCCACTTTTCACCCAACTACGATGCCGCTGTAAGGAACACTCTACTACAATGAAGTCTTAATAAAATTAATCTCCTCAACTATACAAACCATGATATCCTCACCTGATTATTCTGACTGGCTGAACGACTGTTTATTTTAGCACTTCCTAGTGAGGTGAAGGATGGCTGAAACTCTACTTTGGCCAGCAGTCAGTAAAGCTATTGGGTCTGTTCTACTTGACCTGCCATCCATGATGTAACACAAAGTGACTGATTGCCCCCTGATGCTGTGCCAACCGAGTCAGACATTTCAGATTTTCTGCTTTTACCGTTAAGTCAGTGGGGGGAAAAAGAAGCTCTGAGGAGAGACAAAGCCACTGATGAACTGATTGACATTTCCTAATGTGATATTTGAGTCCAGCTGCACATACACAGGCTTTCAGAGAGAAATACAAGAGTCACCATACTGACCGTCCATCTCGACTGCTCCAGGTTAAGAGAGATAGATTCACCTCGGGTCAGGTGGGAATGCATGTGCGTCATGAACAACAGGCTCACGGACTGGAAAGGAAGAAAATGACTTTTCAACGGTGGTACCTCATTCGTCTACTCTCGTATCTCATCCATTCCACATTCTTCCCCATCTTTCCATTCGTAGCATCATGGATTGGCACCTTTCACCTCCTCAGCCTGCTTCGCCTGAAAACACAAGACGCAAACAAGCTGTGAAAATCAGCTCATATGCTGTATGCCTTTCCCCTTACACATGGTAAACACTTCTGTGTGTCCACGGAAATTAGCATAGCTTCGAAAGGGCACAGCGATCCAGTTCTTTAAGCCCGGAATACCTTTTGACATCAGACGTACCGAGCATGCATACAAAATCATTTTAAACCACGCAATGAGCAGGAAACAAGGCGTATCGGCCAAACAGTATTTACAAGGTTTCACTTCCAATCATGCTTTGGCCTTTTACAGCACCTTGTGAATCAATTCTCGCCTTCAACCCAAAGAGCCTACATTAAATGATTCATGTAAGATCGGGTAGAGATTTCAGGAAGAAAATGGTCAAAATCCTTCAGCCAAACAGGGTTTTGTTTCAGAATTTAAAATCACAGTATTTGACTCTGTATGCAGTTAACAAATTAGCGTTAGCATTTTTGTTATAACTACACTACTGTAGTTGTGTGCTGAATTACATACTATACACTATGAACTTAAACTACTGCACAAGTGCACTTCTTAATGTTGGAATTTATATTACTAACATTATTTATACTACTATAAAACTGCTTAGTATAATGTTGCGAAGTACTCATATTGTGACACAACTGAGCGAATGGTTAGCATGGCATTTAGAGCTCAGGTAAATTTCTGTAAAAAATTATTTTTTCTTTTCAGGAATAAAACACAGAAAAGGTTCTGTTTCTGAGATTCTGTGGATCAAAAAACTAGCATATGCTGGTTAGGCAGGTTTTGAAGCTGGGATGCTGATTTAAGCTGGTCCTTTGCAGCATATAACCAGCATAAACCCTCAAGGGACCTGCATAATCGAGCAAAAGGACCATCTTAAACCAGCAAAGGACCAGCATAAACCAGCAAAAGGACCAGCTCAGGGCTGTAGAGTGCGACCAATTTGGAAACGAAACTCCGTGACTCTTAAAAGTTGTGTCAGCAATTTCAAGCCTGAAACATAAAGTTTTAGATTCAGCTGACCTTTCTTCATGATCCGCTCGCTGCCTGCCCCATAAATCGGCTGTGAAAAAAATGCATCTCTATGGTCAGCCTAGGGTCTGAGATATACCACAATTATTCCGGTGATTGGTTGAACACTGTTTGTTTTTCTGTGGAAAGGTTGGTAGCACCGATTGTTTTTTGGCGTAAACCCGATGTACAGCAATGATGTCGCATGCGCCCAGTTTATAGGAGTCTTCTCAGATACATTGACAAAAAAAAAAAAAGACGTCTGTGCAAATTGCGAACAGTGCGTTAATGGCATTCCTGATCGACGGAGACACAGATATCACCATAAAGGAATGCATCATTGTGTACGGTTGTATCTTGCTGAGAGGAAGACCGGTGAATATACTTACTTATTGGACACATTGAGGTCGAGCATGCTCATGCCCAAGGTAAGCCATGTCATGTCATGGAGCCTATGTCAATAATATGCCTACCGTCTCGTTACTGCATTAACCATAATATTCTTATACTTAAAAATGAAAAAATAAAAATAAATAAATAGACTGCATTATAAACTCTTGATCTGGGTAGTAAATGGTAAGTAAGTTACCTTTCTTGTAGAATTGTGCTTCAAATAAAGAACTTTATATTGACCATATTGTTAGTTAATCATTTACAAGTCAATATTGCCTATATGGACAGCGATTAAAAATAAATAAAAAAGTGAACTTGTAAAACTGCGGTGTTAAATGTGATGTGGTTAAAAATTTGGGTGCACCTAACTTTTGTGCTGGTGCACCTAAGAAAAAAAGTTAGGCGCACCAGTGCAACCAGTGCAAAAAGTTAGTCTAGAGCCCTGAAGCTTAAACCAGCAAATGACCAGCTTAAACAAGCAAAGGACCAACATAAACCAGCTTAAACCAGCATCAGCCTAGGGAGCCTAGCAATAGCCATGCTAATAGCATCAGGATGCTAACAGATAACTTTCTCCAAGTATATCTCAAACAACTACTAAACATAACATTTCATTACATACTCCACCACAACATGATGTTACAGCGGTCTGTTAGTCGACCAGATTTTCTTAAACAAATGCAGCAGATCTGTAAATTGTGTAAACATGCTTCAGGGCAAATTCTCTCTAAATAGCTTACACTTCAAAATTGTTCGATTACCAAGGGCAGGCTGAAATCTTTACCTAAAATGTGTCAGATTAATCAGTCGACAGGATAATCGGAAAAACAGCTACAAAAAACAGGGCACCAGATTGGAAATTTGAGGAGACAAATAGCATCTGAACGATGCCATGCATTATTGTGTCATCTCCATAGTCATCTAATGGCTGTATCGCATTAATAAAGTGGAGAACGTTATACTGTAACAGATGGTGAGACTACATCAGCGTCTCAGGAGCTATTTATTAAATGCGTTATTAATTATTTTCAACATGATGAGCCTCGCAGCTCCTTCTGGCCTGGGTGAAGGCAGGAGTGTGCCATTTGCTTTTATTCCAGTTAGATGACTGCCCACCTTCACTAGAATCGAAACCGCTCTGGTTGCTAAAAGCGCATAGAAAGAAGCCATGACCTAACTACCTGCTGTTTTTTTAAAACAACTAACAATTAAACTTGCCTTATTTAATAAAACCCAAGCTAAAATAAATAAATAAAAAACCCGCTATGAATATGTCTGTGATTTATGGCTATGCTTGACAAACCCGACATCTCACTTCGCAGTAAAGCTAACAATCTGTGATAGAACTCTTGTTTCCCAGCTGAGCCTTTTGCTGTGGGTCTCAAGGCTATCACCCTTCATTCCAGCCCAGTGGGACGCAGGTGCGAGGTGGTAGAGGAGGACGTGGCGCGCACACCTATCTTTCCCACAAGCCTCCTTTTTCGTCTCTCCTCTTCACTCCCTGCAGGCCCTCTGTAGGCCTGGGATGCCAGCTGGAGGTGACAGTTTCCTCACCTGCCACAGGCGGCCCACCACCTGCCAACACTCACCCCGTTGCCCCACACAGGTGGCGGGGGACAGCGGAGTCACGACTCCATGCCGCCCAGCCTGTCTCCCCTCCTCCCGCCCTCCTCCCGTAACCCCCACCCGCCTGGGTTCACGCTCCAGCACCCACACTGCAAAACCCTATCTCCCGCAAACACCTTGCACACTATCTCCAGTCTCATTTGGTGATTTATAGAGGCCAGGCCTCTTTGCCTTTCAGCCTAGGCGTGGCATGTGTTGGCCCCGGGACAAATGAACAAGGTATTCATTTTTTATTCGGTCAAAATGAGAGGGGAAAAATGTGCTTCTTGATTTAACACGCCGGAGGAACCTCCATTATCTGCTGTGCTCGTGAAGGTACAGCCCAAAAACAAATGAGGAGGAAATGGTTCCAGTGCCTATGTGCAGATCTATTAGCATGGCGCTACAATGCATAATGTTACTGTCATGGCCCTATTCGTGTGAAAAAAGGGAGTTCTTCAATCCATAACCAGAGTAAAATAGTTGTGGGCCTAAATCTGTTTTACAACACCATGTAAATAATATATCGGGTCCAAATTGTGCTGCCAGGCCACTTTGAAGTAATTATCGCAATAAGTGTCTCAGAGTATTTGAAGTGCACTTATTGTTGAAATTTTCAGTTTGAACACACTACAGCATACAAACACTATACAATAGTGCATAAGTACACAAATTGGGATTCAACTGAGTGGTTTATTAACATAGCAATTAGAAAATCATGTAATGTCAATTTTGAGACCATGGTCTCATCTTCATAACACAAATTAAGATATTTTTGATGATATACAGTAGTACATACTGAAATTATCCAGATCCAGAAACATAGTAAAAACATCCGTATAACAGCCCATGTGACCAGTGTTGGGGGTAACGCAAGTAAAACGTGTTATGTAATAATATTACTTTTTCCAAGTAACTAGTAAAGTAATGAATTACTTTTTTAATTTTGGATTAATATAACTTAAAAAAAATAAATAATGCCAGTTACTTTGTTTTCTTATTTATTGACTGACAAGTCTCCCGACCCCATGTTGGGAGAAATCAGAAATACAGAGCATTGTGCATGCTGTGTGAATACAGTGTAGTTCAAGAATAAATGTGAATGTGCAGTAATTCATCTCACTCTCAGAAAACAGATTTAGTATTCATCAAAATTAATTAATATAAACTCAGAATACGATGCAAATTACATAATAATGATGCAAAACTTAAATTACATAAATGTATCTAATCCCATTTAATTAATCAATGTCTTTGCTGCTGACCTTTGATGATCCAATTCAACCAAATTCATAAGCAAAAATTACTTAGACTAACTAATCGTGCTTCATTGCTTTTTTATTGCTGAAGAGTATTGAACTTTCTTCTCCTGTATTCTACTTCAAAGATGTGAATTTACTTTTTCTTCAGCCTGAGGTTTATTCATGTTACTTGTGTGAAAGGGCTTTTACATTTGCTATAAACACTCAAGCGCTGTCCATATTTAAAAAGTAACATGAAAATAACGCAAAAGTAACCTATGCATACCTTTCCATTAAAAGTAACTACTCTAAGTAACGTAATTAGTTACTTTTTTTAGAAAGTAACACAATTTTGTAATGCATTACCTTTTTACTATATGCTTATGCAGTAATATTCTCTAAAATGGCGGAAGACGTAAGTCTTAGCAGAAGAATTGTTATATGATGCTATTTTTTGTTTTCTTTGTGCAAAAAAGAAGCATTCTAAACTGAAGTTGAGTCACTGATGTCACATGGGCTGTTTTACCAATGTTTTTACTATGTTTATGTTTCTGGATCTGGGATTATTTCAGTTGTTATTGCTGTCTATGAAGATGGCTCTCTGATATCATCAAAAATATCTTAATTTGTGTTCCGTAGGTGAACGAAGGTCTTATGGGTTTGGAACGATATGAGGGTGAAGGCTGGAACCACCTTAAACTAGCAGAAGTTTCCTACTTTTGAGGATGAATGCTCTAGCCAAGCAATAGCCATGTTCATGGATAGCAACAAGATGCTAACACAACTTTCTCCAAATATATTAGATTTCAAAAAAATTTAGTACATGCTTCAAAAAAAGATTCTACAAAAAAGTACATTCTACAGTACATCATGAAACCTCAATTATATGCTGCACTCGTGAAGGTAGCTTTGCATTCAAAAAACATGAAGAACTGCTTATGTGATCTATTAGCATGGCGCTACAAAGCATACAGTAATGTTACTGCTATGGCCTTCTTTTGTGTGCAAAAAAAGATAGTTCTTCTGCAAAATATCTGTAAAATAGTTGTAGGCTTGAATGTGAATGTTCTACAACACTCTTTAAATGATAAATCAGGTACAAATTGTGCTGCCAAGCTACTTTGAAGTAATTATCCTCCCCTATGTAGACATAAATAAATAAAAAATAGGTCTACTAGGATGAATGGCCAAATGAATAAATATATAGCCGCACAATGGCCTTATAAATGGCGTGCTGGCATCATCCTGTCACCCACGCCGGGATTTATTCATGTATTTATTGAGGAGTGAACGCCAGCATTTCATACATTTATTGTGTTTGATGGAAACATCTGAAACGAGTTGACAACAAAAAGCGGTGAGCAAAGCTGGACGGCTAAGTGCGTATCAGTGAAGATGTCACATTTTCCAGAAGTCTTCTTTACAGTTGAAAACGATAAAGGCTTTCTTTTGAGAGATTTAAAACATGGATTCAATACCCCTGGAGGAATACAGTTTTTAAAACGAATGCTTTGATTTCCTATTAATCCATATGAGACCACGACTACTGTATTTTTTAAAAAATAATTTCCTATCCGCCACCTTTGTAGATGCTGACATCACTGTCAGTTTGTTTTAACAGATCAAAGCAGCTCACAAACAGCTAGAATCTTTTGTAGTGAATCATGACAATGTATTTTTTTTAAGCAGGATTTGTGCTTTGTGACTCTTTTTTTTTCCTTCCGTATTGTGAGCTGTGTTCTGAACTATGTTTGAACTCCTCCTTTGGGAAGGCCATAGCCCAATGGATCGTTAGCTGTCTGACCCACCCAGGGTGCAGTGTGGGGTGAAAAAGAATCAAATGGAGGAAAAGAGAGATAGAGAGCTTTATATCCTTTTTAAGCACCACAGTAATTCTCCGTAAAACCAGTATAATGACAATAAAGACATTTATAATGTTACACATATTTATTTATTTCACATAAATGCTGTACTTTTGAACTTTTTATTTTTCAAAGAATATTGGAACCAAAACAAAAATTTTAAACAAACTTTCATTTTTAAAAAAAATGTTTGTATATATATACAGTGGGAACGGTATTCAGAATTCAGTATTCAGTTCCTCTAAATTTTTCACTCTTTGTTATATTGCAACCATTTGCATTTTTCCTCATTACTGTTTTCTATTGACAGAAAAACGCTGAATTGTTGACATTTGCAGATTGCAGATTTATTAAAAAAGAAAAACTGAAATATTACATGGTCCTAAGTATTCAGACCCTTTGCTGTGATTTATATTTATATTCATATATTTAACTCAGGTGCTGTCCATTTCTTCGGATCATCCTTGAGGTGGTTCTACACCATTTGAGTCCAGCTCTGTTTGGACTTGGACTGATTGGACTTGATTAGGAAAGCCTCACACCTATATATACAGTGTATGTTACAAGATCATTCTGATGTGTGCAACCCAAAATATTAAACTTTTTTAAGAGGCAAAATGCATGTAATTATGCAATATCTAAGATGCTAAAAACAAACTTACTGCTGCTAGCTTAATGTGATTTACTGCTCTCAAGGAGTCTTCAATATTGAATTTACATGTTAGGCCAACAAGTGCCAAAATCCATACTAGCCAGCTAACCACTTTAGCCTTTTTTTCTCTCTTTCTCTTTCAGAAGAATTATCAGATGCTTATACGCAAATATGGCACTTTTATACAATGTGATGCTTTCCAGATCAACTCATCCACATCACAGCAATGAATGTGTGCCAGGCTGTGACCTAAACAGTTACAGATTTAGCATTCGCTTCTCTTCCCCTCCCATGAACATAACATAGTTTCGAGTGTTCGTTTCTTCACGGCATACAGTTTTTCAGTGGCTCTTTCAAGTAAACACTGGTCTTGAAATATTCATGAATTACTAACAGATGTCTCTTGGCCTGGTTTACTGAGCATACTATGCTAAATAAGTAAATACAATTAGCTGTTTTACTCTGAGAGTTTCAATTCAAAGCAGTAGATCTAATTTGGTAGGCTAGTTTTGCTTCGAGCACACCTCTTAGGGCTATCAGAAAACTTTTCGCTGTTTTTTCCCTCCTCCATACAGAACTAATGTTAGCCTCCAGCCTGCTAATGTGCTGCTAGGGAGCAGTGAAGCGCTTCCAAGCTCTCGACTATTCATGCCGTGCAACCATGCTTATCAAAACCTGGCTTCCCAAATCAGCCAAGATTTCTGTTATTCCGAATGCCTCAGGGCCTTCAGTCATTTGCTTTGTGCATAAAATTCAGCATCTGTTTATGGATACATCACGTGCCTCTCGAATTTAACACTCATGGATTCTGTTTGGTTTTTCTAATTATTTTTCTCTTATAGGCAAATTTGCAATGTTACACGCTCACTTCTCCATCTAAAACCCAAACATCCTAGTCATTTCTATTTCTATTGATGGAAGTTTAGTGAACTTAATACCTGGTGTACCTAGCAGCGAAGAGGCTGTTGTGGTGCAACTCAAACGCCAGGCTCCAGGCCAAACTTTCCTCAAACATGACAGCTCATCCCTTGGTGAGGACAGCCCTGCTGTTGCCATTCCACTTCTATTACCAGGAGAGTCACACTGCACACACGGATGAAGACATGAAAACCATTTTACGGCAGACCGGGGCCAAACATGTGTGCTGTGGCCCAGTGGCTGCCATGTTGCTTTTAAACCCACAAGTGAGCAAAGCATGAACGGAAGCCAAGTCAGCAGTAATACAGTAGATGTGGTCTCAAAGGAACACGTCCTCACTGCTACACACACAAACTAACTGGCACACAGACACTGAAATACTCAGACTACCAATTAAACGCTTTTAATTTGTATTTTTGTAATGTAATGCTACATTTTTCAATGTCAAATATATCATTAGCAAATTATTAAAATGATTAAATGTACGCACACATTTCAGTTTAAATAGGGCTGTGGCTCAAATACAAGTTTCAACCAATTAATCAAACAGTTTTTTGTGATTAACCGTGATTAATGATGTTAGATGTGAACCGGAGGATGAAGGGTACATAATTAGCGTGAACATATAGCGCTAACCACAGGAAGTGGAAAAACGAATGCTGCAATAATTGTGTTAATTGTTTTCAACATGTTAAACAAACAGGTCTCAAATAGACCAAGTAATGTAAGGCATCATTTTACAATTTATTTGTCACAAAAAATTAATAAATAAAAAATAAAATTTAAAATAGCAAAATAAAATTAGCAATACATTTGTGTGTGTAGATGGATTACTTTTGGATAAATTATTAGAATTCTGGTGTTGAAAACAATTATAGCAGCATTCAGTTTTCCACTTCCTGTGGTTAGCGCTATATGTTCATGCTATCTACTTATCATCCTCCAGTTCTCTCTCACACACACCCCACACTGCTAACCTGATTTTACCAAGTGCAACATCTCCCTGGGTCAACATCTTTGTTGACCCTGGAAAAAGCATTATGATTAACCAATCAGATTTAAAAAAAAAACGTTTTTGTGAAGGTTTACAATCAGTGTTTGGTGCTTGTACATCAGTGTCAGTCATCTATCATTTCCTCTGATTTTAGGTATTACTCATAAGTAAGGTTTACTGTAGGTGTAGAAATATGGCCAAATGTTGTTCCAGGGTTAACAAGATATGTTGACCTAGGGACACATAGAACTTGTCAAAATCAGGATGTGCAACATGTAAACCCACACAGCAGAACCTGATTTTGCTGAGTTGCTGATTTTGCTGACATGTCCCTGGGTCAATATCTTTGTTGACCCTGGAACAAAATTGTGATTAGCCAATCAGATTTGAAGAACCAGTTTATAGTTTTTGTGAAGTTTAGGCTTATCAGTGTTTGGTGCTTTTACATCAGTGTCAGTCATCTATCATTTTCTCTGATTTTAGGCATTACTCATGGGTAGGGTTAGGTTTAGGTGTAGAGATATGGTCAAAACGAAAGTTTTGGAATAAAATGTTGTTCCAGAGTCAACAAAATATGTTAACCCAGCAAAAAAACTGAGCAAAATCATAAGTAAACAGCTTAACGGATGCTACCTTAACAACGACCGGGAGAAACCAAACTTCTGTCAAATTTTATTTATAGTAAAGACTTGCCACTGTCAAAAGAACAAGCTCTTATTCAGCTTAAAAAGTGAATAATATCACGTTAAGCTTTTTCCTTATAATGGCTGTGGGTGTGAACACTTAACATGATATTATTCACTTTATAAACTGAATAAAAGCTTGTTCTTTTGACAGTGGCAAGTCTTTATTGAAAAAATTTGACAGAATTTTGGTTTCCCCTGGTCGTTGTTAAGGTAAATTAAGCCACGTTAAGCTGTTTCCTTAAAATGGACTTCTATAGGGGAGAAAACGCTTACGTGATATAACGTGACACTTTATCTGTCGAATATGGGCTCGTTCTTTTGACAGCTTTAGTGATTATTACAAGAAATGTTTGACAGAAATGTGGGTTTCCCTCGTCCGTTTTTAGGTGCGAAAGTCACCTTAAGCGTTTTTAGTGTTAAGCATTTTAGAATGTCCCGTTAATTAGGGTGCAGAGAAATCTAAAGGCCCACCAAGCACGATAACGACAAAGATATCTAAAAAAAACATTATCAGTGTTAAAGAATAGCAGCATCCACACCTGTACAACTGTACCGATAAAAGACAGCGAAGCTATCGTTGGAAATTATTTTCAGAGCGATTTTTTTTGACAACCAATCAGAATTAATCATGAACGCAAAAATACTAATCGTTATCTTTATAGTTATCGTGCTTGGTGTGAACAGCCTTAAGAATGTGTAAGGATTAGATTGCATGCAAATTAGAGACAGATTAATGTATTTTAATTGGTTTATTTTTGGCAGATCTGCTTCTACTGCTCACTCACTTCTTCAGTGATGTTCCTCTAATAAATCACCAAGTAATACTTGAACACTAGTTCAACAGGAAAAAAAGAAAGAGACAGACTGTTTAATTTTCTTAATCTAGAGCACAGATTTTTTTTGGGACACTTTTACTGATGTAATATCACTTGTTTATGTAGACCTGATGGAAATCAAAGAGGAAAATCAAGAACTGCTCGAGGAGAAACATAATATCATATCCATAGACCAATGCGGTAAAGCGTTTGTTTCATCATCCATACTAAAAAGACACTTGCAAGTTCACATGCAGGAGAAGCCATACTTGTGTTCACTGTGTGGAAGGAGCTTCGCACGACTGGACGGTTTTAAAGAGCATCAGAAGATCCACAATGGTGTGAGAACGGGTTTACATCGGCCACGCACTTGAAACTGCACCAGAGGATCCTCACCGGAGAGAACCCTACAAGTGTTTGCACTGCGACAAGAGGTTCGCTCGCTCAGGAACCCTGAAAGCGCACGAGAGGATTCACACCGGAGAGAAACCATACCACTGCACTGTGTGTGGGAAGAGCTTCAACCAATCAAATCAGCCCCTTAGTCATAAGAAGAAACATCACTCTTCGGTGTCACAATAAGCTTCTTATCTGCAGAAACCCAGACTTTCTAAGAGATGTGTGTGTGTAGAAATCAAATGTTTAGTGTCAGGTTTCATTTTTATATCTTGAAAGGAAGTATATTGAGCTGCAAAGTAGAATGATTTCTTAAGGATCATGTGACAATTGAAGACTGGAGTAATGATGCTGAAAATTCAGCTATGGTCACTAATAAATCACTTTCTACTATATCTTAACATTTTAAATTGTACTAACACAAATATTCCTCATCAACTTTATACTGAACAATACTATTTTTAGCGTTTACCACAGAAAAAATGGTGTTGTATAATAAAAGTCACTGACAGGTAGGATTCAACTTACGGCACCTCCTATTCAATCCTATGTTAAGCATAAACAGCAATTGAGGATCATACAAGCCAAGAAATTCAGTGACATAAAGGCTGTTATGTGGTCCAAATTCATTATTACTCTCCAATAGTAGCAATACCCTCTCATCTTCTTATAGTAAGACCATTTTTAATGTAACTTTGTATTATTAGACATCAGAGATCCGAGTCAAGTGTTGATTCATTATTGTGAAAGTATAGCTGCATGTCGTCTTTGATTATGTCGAGTCACAACTCCTCTAATTTGGGACTCAAGTCTGAGTCTGCAACTCAAGTCCACAACTCTAGAAAGATGTTTATGGTTTGGATATTAACATATGAGTCTATGCTAGTGATCAAAACTTTTATAATAAAGATTATATTGCATTGTTTCCTTACATATGTGTCACTAAAGCATTGATTTATTCAAGATATTCATTCAAAAAAGTGATGAAACAAGCTGTATGTACCAGAAAACATGTTTCTTTAGATTGTCATTGAACTAATTATTTTAGTAAATGAGGTTAAAAATAAGGACTTGCATACTTTGTATTACCGAAATTAATGAAGCAAAATAATCCATTATTTCTATTTAATAGGGTATGTTTGTCTGCATTTCACTTTTTTTGTGATATTCCATTATTTAATTGTCTTTGTCTTGTTTTATGGTGCTGTATATTTGTGTATATTTGAAAGAAACCGATATTAAAAAGGTTGAGCAGCAAATCAGCATAACAGAATGATTTCTTTAGTATTGAGTGAACACACAGTAAAAACAATACATCCATTTTACTCAGCTCTGAAATATTGTTTCAACAATGTTGCTAAAAATTCAGTTCTGAACACAACATAGAAGTCTGTAATGGCATTCCTGTTTTGATAGTATTTCGGATCAGCTGAACTGAAGAATATCGAGTCCTATGTTTCTGTTCTTCTCGCTCCAGTCCAGTAGAAGGAGATAATGCACCGTAAATTGTTTTGTTCAGCCACCAGAGAAAGTGAGAGAAGAGCGGCGTGTGGAGGCTGTGGTTGACAGGGTTGCTGTATTATTTAGGGTGAGTGAAAGTCATTATTTCTGATGCATGGCGATGCTCTCGATTCTTATATATCTCCAGCTCGATCTGCGGGGTTTTCCTTCATGTGTGAAAAAACGTAACTCCCCGTTATCTGCAAAGCTCCTGCCATATCAAACACTTTTAGGCAGTTATGTGGTTTTTGAATAACATTAATACTTTATATACTCTTATGTCGCATGTCAGATGGCAAATTGTCTCTTGGTTCAAGTGTCATTTCTTTAGTTTTATTCTATACGCCTTTTTTAGTAACTAGTTTACTGCACTTCCGGGTTTGTGGACGTTTTGCTCAAGAGAATATATGAAATATGCCATGAATAATTCGCTAAGTGCACAATGAACAAACAAACAAAAATGAGTAAATGATTATGGAAGTGCTACTGCCTTCATAAAGCGAACCTGTTCTACAGTTTAATGGAAGTTAATCTTATATTTAGCGTATACTGTAGGAAAATGGTTTTATTATTGTTATGTATTCTATTTTTGGTTGATTTTATTGCTTATTGCTAAGGCTGGGTAAAAAAAACATTATTTTCTCAAATCTAATCAATTTTCATTTTTACAAAATCACATGAAAAAAGAAAGTTTTCAGTACAGTAAAACTGAATTGAATCAGAATCACGAAGTTTGTCAAAATGTGGCTCTTTTGGATATCATTTGCATAACAAAAGTGCATTTTTGGAGTAATATATATTTAAAAAAACATTATATAATTCAGTCAAAATTTTTCTCGCCATGAAAATAACCACAAGAAGCTGGAATGGCGTTAAACACAATCAAACAAACATTTGTATCACCACATTTTTACAATACAATTATGGTTATATTATTTAGTGTTGTTCATTTGTTTTCACCATGGTTTAACTTTACTAACCATCGTGATAGCTAGATGAACTTTATTTTTATCACATTAGGTTTTTTTTTTTATATTTATAAATCTTTTTACTTTACATTTTAATTTGTGATTTATTTGCACTTGAATTTCAGTCCTGATGGATGAGAACAACGAGGATGAAGAACTGAAAGAAGCGGAGGAGAAACACCATCAAGTAGAAACTGGAGAACAGCCAGAGCCGAGACCAAAGAAGTCTTTCGGCTGCCCTCAGTGTGGCAAGACTTTCAACTACAAACACAATCTTCAGGTTCACATGAGAGTTCACACCGGAGAAAAGCCCTTCATGTGCGACTATTGTGGGAAAAGTGTCAAATACGAAAGAAACTTTCAAGAGCACCGGCGAACTCACACCGGAGAGAGACCCTACTCCTGTACTTACTGCGGAAAGAGTTTTGCTAATAGAAAAACCTTTAAGATCCACACCAGGATCCACACTGGAGAGAAGCCGTTCACATGCCATCTGTGTGAAAAGAGATTCACGCAAGCAAGAGCTCTTAAATCGCATCTGCGTTCTCACTCCGGAGAAAGGCCGTTTCACTGCGAACAGTGTGATAAAACATTTTTTACAGCGTTATCCCTGAGAAAGCACTTGAAAATCCACACGCAGGAGAAACCTCATGTGTGTTCGTTGTGTGGGAAAGCTTTTACGGAGCTCGGTTCTTTAATAGTTCACCAGAAGAGACACGACGGGCTGAAGAATCACATATGCGGTGAGTGCGGGAAGTCGTTTATTACCAATAGCGAACTGAAAGTGCACCAGAAAGTTCACAGCGGGGAGAAACCTTTCCAGTGTTCGTACTGCGACAAGAGATTTAATCAAACCGGACACCTGAAAACACACGAGAGGATCCACACCGGAGAGAAACCATACCACTGCACTCCATGCGGGAAGAGCTTCAGTCAGTTCGCTTCTCTTCTCAGGCATAAAAACACTAATATCTGTAATAAGCTGCAAGGTTTTGACAAAACTTGATTATGCATTTTACTGGATGTGTTTTGAAACTCACTGCAGTGTTATATAACTCATATCAACCTATTATTAAAGTGACATGAAATCAAAATGTATTTATTTTCTAAATGTTTGCTACTGTTTGCCAATTGTTTTCAGATCCAGCACAGTTTATTGTTTGCTTGTGTTCTTTCTCTGCTTTGGAATTATAATATTAAGTTGTCATGTTAAATTTGTTTTATTTAAGAGTAGCTAACGGTTAAAACTTAAATGATTTTAGAAAATGGCTGCAATATAACAAAGAGTAAAAAATCTAAAGGAGTCTGAATACTTTCTGTACCCACTGTATATATATATATATATATATATATGTGTGTGTGTATTAGTACTGTTAAACGATTAATCACATCTGAAATAAAAGTTTTTCTTTACGTAATATATGTTCATGCTGTGTTTATTTATTAAGTTTATATTAAAACATACGTACAGTATATATTTTGAAAGTATTTACATGTAAATGCATTTATATATTTTTTCTCATATTTTATACTATATCTAAATATATTTAATATATAAACATAACATAGTTTGATTAAATATATACACTGGAGCCCTATAACTTGTACTTGTAACATTAATTCACTTTATTAAAACCCATTTCCTGGAGGTCCGGAGCCCTGCAGAGTTTAAACAAACCTGATCCGGCTAATCAAGTATTTCAGGTTTTAATTGAAAATGACACAGTATGTGTTTTGGAGCAGGGTTGGAAAAAAACTTTGACACATCTTCTATCATGCAGTTTCATAATTTTTTGTTTTTTATGTGTTTGAAAGGCGGGGAATAGAGGAGCTACAATAATGTAAAGTATTTAAAAATCTAATGTTTTTTTGAACGTTAAAAAATGTAAACATATTACATCAAATAATGATCTTTAATAACATCATACAACCTCTTTAAAAGAAGAATGAAGCCCTGAACACATTTAGCTCTGATCACTCCAGAGAAGGACTTGTGTATCATCATCAACGGTGTTACAGTAATAATTATTTACTGATGCATCATGGTCTTTATTTCCAAGAAAAGGAAGATTCTAAACACAGCTTGCCTGAATTGTAATCACTGCAGAAATGACGGACTGCTTTGTAATCACAATGGGTTCACACTAATTCTATTAAAAACTATTTTCTGATTAGTCTTGGTCTTCATTTAACGATCAGCTGATATTGATTGATTTTAAAAGTGTTTGTTTTTCAGTTGATATGTCTGAAATCAAATCTAAATTAATCAAATTTAAAATTTTGTTCCATTGTTGGGACTTGAAAGTAAAAAACGCTATTCAAATAAATGTCAGTGAATCCAAGAACGACCTGAGCCTTTGCTTAAACTTGAGTGGAGTAACAGTTACAAATTATTATATTAATTTATTATAATGCATTTTTTAATAATATTATAGATCTGTTGTATTTCTTGTATTGATTTTCTTGCATTCTGAACGTATAGGTTACAAATGTAATCCATGTTCCCTGAAGGTGGGAACAGAGACGTTACATATGGGAACTCGCCAGAGAGACCAATTGTTTTTGAGCTTTATACAAAAGGCCAATGAAATTGGCGTGCACTTGTTTGCGCTCAGGTGCACCTCATCACTGCGTGAGTATAAGAGGGCACGAGCAGACTGCACATGCAGGTTTTCGCTGAAGAGTCGAACCGGCGTCAGCGCGACCTCAGTCGTGGCAGGAGAAAGTATTATGTCTCCGTTCCCTCCTTCAGGGAATGTGGGTTACATTCGTAACCTAGACGTTACCCTTTTAGTTGAATCACTTTGACGTTACATATGGGAATACCCATGGAAAGAGCCACGACTTCTGAGGCTGCGTTACGCGGAGATCCCCCGCCGACTGGCGAGACTTTTTTATTGCAAGTTCGTCAGCATAGGTCTCACACGTAACCTTCTCAACCCTCCGTGGCCCAGATAACGGGGGCCTACGGAGTTGCTAGCCATGGTGCTGAAGCACGGTTGAGGGCGGAGCTTAACACATAGTTCTCGCATGTGAATAAAAAAAATGCAATACAACATATCGATAAGATTATGGATATAATTGAAGGGAAACACAGCCTTCTGGCTGACTGTGGAAAAAAGAAGTTATTTTGCCACACCTACTGGGCGAAGGAGACCCAGAGGAAACATATCCAGAGCTATCTCTGCTCTAGTCTGACTGCGGGGCAGGGAGGACTCAGGTTGCGCACATTCAAGGCCTGAACACTGAGATATTTTTGTGTAGCGCACGGATCCTTTTCAGAGGAGTGGCGCAGCAAGCCGGCACCAGCCGATCTTCTTGCTCACCTGCTGTCCTCGGTGAGGACTCGAGAAGACTCGGGCCTCTATGCGGAGGTCATAAAACCTGGCGAAGGTGTTGGGTGTCGCCCAGCCTGCAGCCCTGCAGATATCTACTAGAGAGGCGCCATGAGCCAACACATAGGATGAAGCAACGCTCCTTGTGGAGTGAGCTCTTAAACCTAAGGGGCATGGCTCTCCCTGGTATGAATAAGCCAGGGAGATGGCTTCTACCACCCAATAAGCCGACCTCTGTTTGTTGACTGCATTCCCTTTCTGCTGCCCACCATAAAAGATAAAGAGCTGTTGAGAGTGTCTAAAGCTCTGAGTGCGGTAAATGTAAAGGCACAAAGCGCGTACAGGACACTTCTAAGGCTGGGTCTGCCTCTTCCCAGGGCAGAGCTTGCAGTTTCCCCACCTGATCGCTGAAAGGCATGGTGAGAACCTTGGGCACATAACCGGGCTGAACTCTAGGCACTCTTCGTCGACAGAGAAAGCTTGTAGATCCCCTACCCTCTTAATAGAGGCTAGCGCTATGAGAAGCGCAGTCTTCAGTGTGAGATATTTAATACCTACAGACAGAAGAGGCTCAAAGGGAGCTAGCCGCAGGCCATTTAAGGCAATGGCTAGGTCCCAAGAGGGTATGCGGTGTGGTCTTGGGGGGTTAACCCGACGCGCACCGCAAAGGAATCGAACAATGAGCTGATGCTTACCTAGGGACGCGCCCTCTACTGCGTTGTGATATGCGGCTATGGCAGCGACATACACTTTAAGAGTTGAAGAGGTCAGCCTGCGCTCTAACTTCTCTTGCATGAAGGAAAGCACAACTGAAATTGCACATCTCTGTGGGTCCTCTTCGCGAGAGGAACACCAGTGGAGGCGCCATTATCCAGGGTGGGTGGACTGCCGTAAGAGCTGATCAGCTGCACGGTTGAGTAACCCTGGAATATGAACAGCGCGCAGCGATTTCAGTCCCTTGTGACTCCACAGGAGCAGATGGCAGGAAAGTTGCGACATACGGTGGGAGCGTAGACCACCCTGTTTGTTGATGTACGCAACGGCCCGACATGTTGTCCGTTCGGACCAGCACATGTTTGTGGCGCAGCACCGGAACAGCAGCTCGAACTCTGGCTGTGGCTCTGGCGCTGGCTCAGACAGCGGGACTGCTTCTGGCTCTGGCAGCGTGAACGCCAACTGTGGCTCTGACTGCGACTGCTTGAACTCCGGCTGTGGCTCTGGCACTGGCTTGGACAGCGTGATTAGCTTTAGCTCTGGTAACGTGTACTCTAACCGTGGCTTTAACTTTGGCTTGTACAGCGTGATTGGTTTTAGCTTTGGTAACGTGAACTCGGGCTGTGGCACTGGCTCTGGCTCTGGCAGCGTAAACTCAGGCTGTGGTATTTGCAGTACGAACTTGGCATAATTAGGCTGTGGTTCTGGAGGGCGCTCTTGCAGTGCAGCAGACTCTGGAGGGTGCTCTTGCAGCGCAGCGGACTCTGGATGTGCTCTAGGGGCTGGAACTGGCACTACAGAACATAAACTATGAAACGGCTCTCCTGGCCATGAACTATGAACTGGATTCAAAACTCCAGACTGTGACTCATGAATTGGATCCTGGCTTTTCTCTACTGGCAGTGACTCATGAACTGGATTCGGGATTTGTAGAATGGGGTTGGCGGGGATCAGCTCGGGCATGTCGGCCCACAAATCCAGCTCCAGTCCATCACATCGCGGTCTGATTACTGCAGAAATTCGGGACTGCTCTCGGGATATTGGCGCTGATGGAACCCCATAATGTGCCGATATTGGTTTCTGCCTTCTTGCAAGGTGTGAGCCGGGCAATGAAGAAAGGCGTTCTGGCCAAGATTCGAGGGGCTTGGGAAGAGGAGTGAGCCTGTCGATTATGCGGTGGAGAATTTCCTCTGGCGTGATGGTCCTCCGATTTCGGTTGGGTTTGGGTTGGATCCTTCCGTCCATGCTGAGCGTGGGATTTTGATTCTTGTATAAAAAGGTGAGGGGCTGTGATTCTGTAATGCTCAGAGGATGGAAGATGCAAAACGAAGGTAAGTTTTAACAGTTTATTGAAATATAGAAGTTTATATGGGCAGTTCTGATTAACCGAGATGGTAGTGAGGATGAAGGAAGACAATTGAACAATCTCCAAGCAATATCTCTTGGTGTCTCGGAGTAATCTCCTGGATCTGGCAATCCTTCTCAGAGGTAAGTATGGAATTGCACTGTGTTGAGTTTATCCTGTTTCCTGTTCTATCTTTCCATTACAGGTAGAGCCGTGCTGAAAAGAGGTTTGTGTGCAGCGTCATGGGAAGACAGGTGAGTATAGCAGGTGAGGATACACAGGTGAATATAAATCAGATCTCACGTTTAGGCAGTGCAGGATGAGTAGCGTGGTGAGTGACTTTAAAAGTTCCTGTGAAGTATCTCCTTGAATGATCTATCCAGAGATCTTGGATCCTCAAAGCAGTGATCGCTGCGCAAAACTGAAACTCAAGACAATGATCAGCGTCAGTAATCCAGAGGTTCAACATGGAATGAGCAAAGGTGAGCATGGAAAGGTGTTTGGTGTTGCCCAGCCCTCAGCTCTACAGATATCTGCTAATGAGGCACCGTGTACTAACGCTGAGGTGGAGGCTA
Organism: Enteromius unitaeniatus; assembly: GCA_032359435.1. Lineage (NCBI taxonomy): Eukaryota > Metazoa > Chordata > Actinopteri > Cypriniformes > Cyprinidae > Enteromius > Enteromius unitaeniatus. The sequence continues at coordinate 96,963 of JAUMHI010000025.1, forward strand.
CACTCCTTGTGAAGTGGGCTCTTAGACCTAGGGGACACGGCTCTCCCTGATATAGATTTGACAGGGAGATGGCTTAGCCTTGGGCCAGCCTTTGTTTGGAGACAGCATTCCCTTTCTGCTGACCTCCAAGCAGACAAAGAGCTGCTGAGAGCGTCTGAAGCTCCGAGTGCGGTCAACGTAGAGGCGCAGTGTGCGTACTGGACACAGGAATTCCAAGGCCGGGTCTGCCTCCTCATGGGGCAGAGCTTTCAGGTTCACTACCTGATCTCGGATGGGTGTGGTAGGGACCTTGGGTACGTAGCCAGGCCGAGGTCTCAGTGTTACATGAGAGTCAGCCAGGAACTCTAGGCACTCCTCATCGACAGAGAAGGCTCGGAGGTCCCCGACCCTCTTGATAGAGGCCAAAGCATTCAGGAGCGCTGTCTTTAATTTTTTCATAAAGACTATGCTTCATGTTTTTGCAGTTATTGTTTTGATTTGACCATTTAAAACTAGCTACTTGCAGTTTAGACCAGCTAAGACCAGCCTAGGCTTAGCAGGGCTGTTCTTCCAGTTTAAATCTCACTAAGAGTAGTGATGGGAAGTTCAGATCATTTTACAGACTCTGTCCGTTGAGATCCTAAAAGATATGACGTTTTTCCTGTCATTTCGTTCATTTAAAAAAATATATGAATGAAATGTAATTGTTACTTCCCTAACACATCTACATGCTGATCACCCCACAAACATTACAAAACTATCAGGCTATAAGAAACAGAAAAGATGAATTTATTGTTTACCTGGATCTTCAGTCTATGATTAGCTCTCTTATCTCTTATCTCTTATCTCTTATCTCCCTCTTATCTGAAGTCTTCAGGTTTGAATAGTTTGTTCATCATGTGACAGACCATAAGCTTCCCTGGTGTAAATTTTTTAATCTAATATCATGGTCAATTTTTTGTTTTAAAATTGCTCTGTACAATTGTGTGTATGACGCCCGCAGTACGACGCTCACCCCGAGCAGCACCAGCTCTATCACTGCGGTCAGACTCACCCTCTGATGCAGCGGAAGACATCTCAGTCTCCTGGGGCGCAGCAGAGGACGCGCTTGGCCCTATTACGGGGCAAGGAGTGGTCTCCTCCGCCGGCGCCATGGAACTACACGGTGCCTGAGAAGTCCACACGGCTGTTACCCCGGACAGAACATTCTCAACGGTCACACAAAGGTCCCCAAGGCGCCTCGCCATATCAGCTGTGAACTTGCTATGGTCTAACCACTTACTACGGGAAGGTCACGAAGGGAGCCGTCTCGCAAACGAGAGGTGGACCCGTAACGTAGCCATGGTCATACGCTCGCAATGAATGCATGAGCCATCCACAAGTGCCGCCTCATCGTGCTCGCGGCCCAAGCACGTGAGACTGCACTCATGACCGTCACAGGAGGTGAGAAAACTTCCACACCCAGAAGCACACAGCCGGATCGACATCCCGCTATAGAATGCTTCACCAAACCATGTGAGAAAATTCGCTCTTTTTCCCGGTTGCCCAGGGAAGACCTTACGTGGCACGTCCGTGCACTCAGAGGTCTTTTCTCACTGGAAATGCAGATGACTGGTACACTCTGACATAATCCAAACTACCATTGAGAACTGACCAGGTATACTGACACAAGCATAATGGGCATAACAGAAAGCAGCTGGGGAACACAGATGAAACACATTAACTAATAATTACATAAGGACAGGAACTACCAAATATGGGCAAGGGCAGACACATGAGGCAGACATAAGAACAAAACAGACAGAATTTGTGACAACTGTGGCCTGTTTCATAAAACAAGTTTATCTAATAAGCCAGGCTTATTTCAGTTAGTTTGACTTATTTTGTAACAAATCTACTGACAATAAGCCTGACTAACCAAAATAAGCCTGGCTTGTACTCTAATCTTGTTTTATGGAACAGCCCCCTGGGCTATATTTTATGTTAATAGCTCCTGTTTTCACCTCATTATGCAGATCTCCTGTAAATTACCAGTTAAAGCTCATTTCATTCTTTCTGTCAGACTCAAGCTATACTTTTAGCAGTTAGTATCATGATATCTTCAAGACGCATATGTCCAAACAGCATTTATTTCATTATTAGTCTGTGTTAGACTTTGTTTAATATAAACCAACATAAAACGAAAAACCAATGAACAACAATTCAAACGTATAACATAACAAAATTATGTAAACATTTCTATTGGTTACATGACTTTACATGTATTTATTATTTTGAGAAAACAGAAATATATGTGTAAATTTGTATTAAAACCCAGATATTTTACTATAAAAAGCAGACAAACGTAAATGCTTAATATGTGAAATATGAGAAATACAAACTTAGGAACTTGTGCAGATTTGCTCCTCCTTCAGTGAAGCTCCTCCCACAGCAATCACTTCTTCTGTAACGCTCCTCCCACTGCAGTTCATAAATAAAAGCAGGAATATTCCCATCAGTCGACAAGTGAAGACAAGCATCAGAGCATCAGGAAGAAGAGAAATCTGCAGAGACAGAGTTTATTGAGGTTGGGGATTATTCTTGATTCTTCATCAGTGAAGCAAAAGAAATATAAGGTTAACATAACTTCATCAATTTAGTGTTTATAGTAGAAATATACTTTGAATTAAAAAAAATACAACAAATAATATTAATAGTATACTGGATTAGTGTCTGTATTTTTTAATATAGATTGTTGTCTCTTCTTTTGTAAAAATGTGTCAATATGTTCATAATTTGTTGTAGCTGTTGTCTGCTTTAACCTTTTTAACTTAAATTTCAGGTCTAAAGGAGAAAAAACATGTCAAAACTGGAGAAAAAACGGAGTGAAAGTGTTTCTTTACTGAAAAGATATGAGATATAAGATATGAGATAAGTTTTACTTGCTCTCAGTGTGGAAAGAGTTTGATAAACAAACAGAGTCTTGAGATGCACATGAGGATCCACACTGGAGAGAAACCATACTCATGTGATCAGTGCGGGAACAGTTTCAGACATTCATCACACCTTAAGAGTCACATGAACATCCACACTGGAGAGAAACCATACTCATGTGATCAGTGCGGGAACAGTTTCAGACGATCATCACACCTTAAGGTTCACAAGAGGGTACACACTGGAGAGAAACCATACTCATGTGATCAGTGCGGAAAGAGTTTCAGACAATCATCAGCCTTTAAGATACACATGAACATCCACACTGGAGAGAAACAGCATGAATGTGATGAATGTGGAAAAACATTTTTTTGTGCCTCAAACCTGAAGATTCACCTGAAAGTTCATTCAAAAGAGAAACCACATTCATGTTCTTTGTGTGGAAAGAGTTTTTCACAGCTGCACAGTTTAAAAGATCATCAGAAGATACACACTGGTGTGAAAGAATATATGTGCTTTGAGTGTGACAAGACTTTTATTACAGCTCAACAATTGAAACTGCACCAGAGGATCCACACTGGAGAGAAACCATACAAGTGTTCACACTGTGACAAGAGATTCGGTCAGTCAGGACACCTGAAAACACATGAGAGGATCCACACTGGAGAGAAACCATACAAATGTTCACACTGTGACAAGAGATTCAGTCAGTCAGGACCCCTGAAAACACATGAGAGGATCCACACTGGAGAGAAACC
>JAUMHI010000025.1:103928-114343 GCA_032359435.1 Enteromius unitaeniatus
ACATGTCTTCTGAATCCCCCTGAATGAATGGACTAATCACCGTAAAATATGTCACAGGATATGGAATACAAGAAAATTTCAAGGTTAAATACATAAAATTAGGCATTGCAGTTTACATTCATATATTCTATTATGCAGTCTTAAAAATAAAAGGTTCTTATTGGGATCTGTGTTTCCATGAAAAACATTTAGCATCCTTTAACATCTATTCCAACTCTCTGAAGGTCTGTACAGTGGAAAACCATTTTTCAGATCATTAAAATGTTTTAATAAAAATTCTCTGAAAGGCTCTTTTAGGAATCCCAAATGGTTCTTCGCTGGTATCGCTATGAAAACCCACTTTTGGAGCCATTATTTTTTTAAAGTGATGATGCTTAATGCATGGCTTATTTTCACAATTTGCTCTAGCGGCCAGTGTGACAGACTCAAAAATATCATTGTGACAGTGTATCCAGGAAATGTGATCTAGAGAAGAGAGAGTAAATATTTCTCCAAATGTCTTGCCACAATGAAACAAGCTGTACACTGACAATGGCAGGGTGACATTGTGAGACTTGCTGTGGGCTAAAGTGCCGAGTGGAGGCCTATCTGTGTCTGTGTGTGGACTGGGGTGGCCACAGGGTGTCGGATCTGAGATTTGATGGCGTGATAAAAAGCCCAGGGTGAAGGCTGCTGCCACTTCAATCTGCCATAACATCATCTGGCCAGTCTCTTTCCTGCTGCACTGAAAGCCTGTAAAGGCTTTACACGACCTCAGATTTTCACTCTCACTCCCACTGAGAGATTCACCACATGCTCTTTTGTTCTCACATTATATATCTATACAACAATGTGCATATCTGTTTCAACCTCTATATAGATAAATCTACAAGCTAATTTAAATCTCTACTTCAGCCAAATAACTGCAACAGATTCAACTTTTTTTTTAATAATGTATTAGTAAATGTTGAAAATTACATTAAGATTAGTAAATATTTTAAAAGTATTTTGCATTGTTAGTTTGTTAACAATTGCTGTAAATTGTTATTTTATTTAAGTCCCAAATTATTTAGTAACGTTTTAGAAATGTGCTATATTACTTAAAAAATAAATTAGAAATGCATGTTTAAATGTATGTGTAATATGTTATATATATATATAGCACAAATGTGTGTATGTGAATACATGTAAATATTTTCTAAATATGTGTGTGTGTGTGTGTGTGTGTGTGTGTGTGCGTGCAGGTTTATGTGGTTTATGAGGACACAAATGTGTATAATGACATGGGTATGACATAGGTATTACAATATGTAGGTGATTTATGAGGACATTTTCAGTGTCCCCGTAATTCAAAAGGCTTAAAAAACATACTATAAGTGGTGTTTTTTTGAAAATCTAAAAGTGCACACAGTTTCCTGTAAGGGGTAGGTTTAGGTATAGGGTCAGAGTAAGGCAATACCACATACAGTTTGTACGGTATAAAAACCATAACGCCTATGGAGAGTCCCCATAAATCACAAAAACCAATGTGTGTGTTTGACAGCAAAAATAGTACAGTTATGTTTAATACATTAAATCTTTAAATATTTTAATATCTGAATTTAAATTTAATTATTGTTAATAATAAATGATTATATCAATAGTTTGAATATATGAATAAACCTTTATAATAATTTATTATATAAACTTAAAAACATTAATACAATTTTATGGCTTCAGTTTTTAAAAATGTACAATTATGTTAAACTGTTCAAAATGCTTTAAATGTTAAAAGCTTTTAAATGTTCATTTACTGAGAAATGAAATGTGTTATTTAAAAAAAAAACTATATATAAAATAAATACCACTTTTTAAAACAAACACACACACAAACCCATGCACAAAGAATTGCACTAGACAAACACTTTCCTCTTTATTGCTCTTTGCCACTGCTGTCTGCAAGTTTGGCATAACACAATTCAGCACAGGCGTAAGACAGTATTCGCAGTTTTAATCTGCTTCACAAAGCCAAGGTAAATATCACGGCGGAAGATTTGCCTCCATGAGACCGTCACCTGTCAGGTAGCTTTGGTGTCCCCTAACCCTGGTCTACTGCTCAAACTAAACTCATCTTCCTCAGTGCCCCTAATTTCACTGGGTCAGGGGGCCGATCGTGATGGGTGCCGAGAGCTGAGACTACAGTGACGTTCAGGACGTGAGGAAGAAGTCTAGTCAGAAGCCAGACACAGAGTTCGACTCATAAAGAGAAAGCCAGCAAATATGAGAGAGAACAAGAACCAGTTTGAGAAACAGAATCCTGGAGAAAGGAAGGAAATTAGAGAACGGGATAGAAACAGACAGATAGAGTGGCTGTCAAGCCCTCAGGCTGTTCCATGCTTTCCTATAGTCTTCTCCTGGATTAGATGACTTTCATTCGTTGTGGTCCCCAGTGCCCTGAGCTTGGCAGCCGCTGCTGTCTCACCTGTCATCTCTGCTAGTCACTGCTCAGATCTCTCCTGATCAGCTAACGTCAGTCCAATAACCACGGAAAGCTCGCTCTCGACATATGCTAATATCATAGGCTAAAACCAGTTCTACAGAATTGGGCCGTGATTCACGTGTCAGCAGAGACAGTATAAGGAGGAGAGGGAGCACTTGTCGAAAAATTAATGAGAGAAACTGCAACGCCCCTTCGTGGCAAATGCAGCAATGGAAGTCCCGCCTTTTAGTTAAAAGAAACCAATGAGCTTTTTGGTAGCCTTTTTACCACTAGGACTGCACTGGATTGGAGAAAAAATATTAATAATGCTATATAATAGTTTTTAGGGGTGTAACGGTACATAAACGTGACAGTGTGGTTTTGATGTTTCGGAATGGGGAGGAGGGGTTAAACAAAAAATTACTTTATGATTTACTGCACAAATTGCTTATTCTTAAAATAAATTCAATTATAACTAAATGTCTTAAGAGGTAAATCTATATCAAAGAGCGTCAAAGCAGCATGTATTATTTGAATTTCCTCAAAAAATGTAAGAACATTTTTGGTACGAATACATGTACTGTGACACAGCTAATATTAATAAATAATAGTCATACATAGTTAGTATATAGTATATTGTGCAAAAATACACTTTTTTATTTCATTTTTTAATACAATCTTATACATTCGTTTTTGTTACATTTGATCAGTTAATAGGCCTATCTTCTTAAATGATTTTTCGAGCTTAGCCATTACAGAAATACATTTAAATTTAAATATATAAAAATGTATTTTATATTGCAATAATAGTTCACAGTATTTCAGTTTGAACTGCTTCATTGATCAAATAAATGGAGCCTTTGTAAGCATAAATCTCTTCATTCAAATATATTTAAGTGTAAATAATAAATGTTATTGTCAAATATTTTACCAGTTGTGTGTATATGTTTATATTACTCTTTTTTTTTTTCTCTCTCTCAGGGTAGTCTTGCTTTGGTGTACAGGGAAAAAGTTCACTCTTGATTCAGTCACTATTATGGTTTATGATTTAAAAAAAAACACATGCCATATTCTGTTTATGTGAGAGACAAGCTCAGATTTTAGCTCTGGCTTGCAGTGATGGTGTCAGAGCACATGCTTATGCTGGTTGAAGGCAAACAAAACCCAAAATAAAATGAGTTGCTTAGAGCAGAATTGCATGATAAAATGAATCTCTTTGCCTCGCCTTTGGTATAAACCAAATAAATAAAAAAAAAATGATATTGTTTGCTCCATTAGTGCCCATTTTTAAACTGATTTGACAGATGGAAGTCATACAAATGGAAGATCCATCAAGTATGTTTTTTCCCATTGTACAAAGCAATCAGATGGGACTGCTGGCAGAATTTCCCCAGAGTGAGACTGTGCCCCCTAGTGGAAGAACACCTGCCCCATTTGTATAATATGCAACCATGTCTTCTGTCCTGTATACAGCCCCTAAAACCCTTGCCGAATCATTACACTGGGTTTTTTATCCCCCCGAAGCACGACGAGCTCAAAGTGTGCTGCAATGCTGATGGCCGTTAAATGCGTGCCATTGAACTTGGGTTGTCCTCGGGCCAAGCCCTGGGCTGCGTTGATGACATTCTGCTGGGTAATTGCGAACACGACCATCACAAGGATATGTCTGCAGCGGTGATGATTACAGCAGCCACACTGATGATGTCCTGAGTACTACCCTCAACCAGTGGGAAGTAGGTCGCTATGGCAATCTCCGAACATTTGGTCTCTATGGCAATGTTAGAACTCCAGGGAGCCGGGCTGGAGTCCAGAAAGGCTCTTTTGTTAGACGCGTTCGCTTGGGGAACAACATTAAAGGTGTTTGATCACTGCGAGTTTATAATGTATTCCAGTTGATTATGTTTCTAAGTCCCCTCAGTACTTAACCTGTGAATGTATCTGCTCTTAATTAGCATGTGGCATTCCTGACGACAGCGGGCCTCTGTTTGTGCTTTGATATGACAGCCGGGATGACACCAAAGTCAAGACCCCCTTCCCGTCCCTTCAGAATGCTAATCTTTGAGATTTGCTATATTTTCTTTTAATTGGCATCATTAGCAAAATAGTCGACCTGACATCCAGACGGAAAATCCTGAACAGTACCGCCAAAATGGCGGGAAAGGAGAACACCCAGACCTTTAATTAGCTAAACAGCCTTTTAAGACGAAAGAGAATCAAAGCTGGTCAGCTTCCGCCCTGATCCCCAGCCACACATTACACCACGGTTATTAACCCTTATGGCCGCTCGCAGACAGACAATATCAGTTGGTTAAAGGTCTAATGGCTTTGTTTAATAATATAGCACAGTGTGGACTGAAAATTAAAGAAGCTACAATTTGCCTTTAGAGGATTCTGTGATGATATTAGAGTTAGATTTGGACTAAATTTCACTCTGATTCACACTGATTTTTTATATTCCATTTGTTCCCTTTAAAAAAAACTAACAGTTATAAAATGAGTCTTAATTAAGAGCATTTGCTAATGCAAGCATCACTGTTACTATTGCTTTTGTTACTAGAATATATTATTATAAACATAATAATACTACATATATATTATAATATATAATATTATTATATAGTGCTATTATATATTACATATTAATTAGGAGTTTGTTGAGACAAAAAACAAATAGTTGATGGTTTGTTAATAGCAAGAATTCTGAACATTTTACTTTATTTTCCATAAAAAATATGTTGAATATATTAAAGATGCAAAATTATGAGAACATACACTATGAATTTATAAGTTTATTTATCTTATCCCACTGGCAAACTAGTTTGCTCAACACACACGGTCATGTAAATTCCTAACTATTTTGGCACATCAAAAGATAATTATTTTTGTTTTGGCACTTTCTTACACTTTGTAGAAATTCACACAAAACCTAAACATAGTATTTCAGAAATTATATATTTAAAAAAACAATAAAATTTAATTTATATTAATATTAATACATATATGTAAAATGATTTTGTTAAATATATTTTAACTTCAAAACTACATTTTTGCAGGTGAATCGTCAATATTTTCCAAAGCATTAAACAGACAGATTTTACCCCAACAGATGCTAAAACGGAAAAAAAGGAATAAGGCCATTCCATCTATAGATCATCATAGAGACTTGATGTTCTATCTTAGTGCCTAGCAACACCCTAACAACCATTCACAACACCTAAACAACTGCTTTAAAATACCTAATTTGCACCCAAAATGCACTATCAATGTCTTTGAGTACTACAGTCCAAATTCAGAACCATAGCAAGCAAATTCCAATGCAAAAATCTAGTTATAATCACCATTTATTTCAGTGACATCTTACAGTCCTCAAAATCAAACTGAAAATATTTGCAAAATTAGGCTGCAGCAAAAACCAACAAACATTTACCCACAGCAGTTACCCCCAGAGTTAGATGATCATAGGGAAACAGCTGATGTTCTCATCTGTGGCATAATATGGCGATGATGGCTGCAGTGATTTATACAGGGCTAATAACCTCCTTCTCAGAGTAGCATACGCTGAGATCCCTCTGATATATGGGACTCTGGTGCTGAGGAGACACATAGGAAGGCGGCATCAAGCCGATGCATGCAATTAGGGTCAACCGCCACTTGCTCTTTCAAAATCAAACCCGTTTAACCCCTTAAATAACAGCGTCCATCAACGACGACAGTTACATACAATGACTCAACAATCTGCACTGTCCTTCATCATCTTGGAGCGGTTAGTTACTGATTGACTGTGGCATGTGGGTCATATGCTGTCATGGTCTATGCATATTGATGCTATGGACTTATGGTTGGTGGTTGGAAGGTGAAAGAGGAAGGTAGTAGAGACAGCAGTATATAGGTTGGATGAGACCAGGGCAGGGTGACTGGCCCGCGAACTGGGCGACAAGAAGCACAGTGTCTCTGGATCTCTTTCTGAAGATCGTTAATGCTAAGCGCCTGTCAGGCCCTCCTGGCAAGGTTAGGAGAAGGTAGGTTGCTATAAAATCTATCCCGCCACACTTTTACAAGTAACGTTTAGGAAGCTGCCAAGTCAATAACCTGGGGATTTAGGAAAAGAAGTTGAGAAGCTAGCATTTTAAAAGGTCAATGGAGTAGTATTTAATGGTTTCCTTATTAGTGTTATTTTTGTGGGCTTCTCATTTGGTATGCTGGTTATGTTATGTACAATATAACATATGACTCTGACAGGCAATGTCGAGCATAACGATTAGCTACGCTAGCTGCTCTAATGCAGATCGTTCAGCTTGGAAATAAGTCATGAGTTGAAGATTTTAATAGCAGAGAATTTAAGAAAACAGCTTTTTTATGCTTTTGTGTATTTATTAGATGGTTTATGGGTCATGCTTTATATTAGGTGGCCTTAACTACTACAGTATGTATTTACATAAAAAAAATAAGTACAATGTACTTATTATTGTCATATTGAATTGCAAAACACTTTTGCTGGTATTGAGGTGGGATACAGGTAAGATTAGGGACAGGTTTTGATTTTGGTGGGGGGCTTTGATTTTACCAATTATTTGTTCAGAAAAAAGAATTTACGTCCAAATGTAATTTAATGCAGACTGAACAAAACATAGAAATACATATCGGAATATAAACTGCTTAGTCGGCCATCTTCAGTAAGATGTAACATTACTAAATGTGTTTGTGTGCCTGCTTTTGTGTGTTTAACTTAACTTGTATAATGTCCAACAGATGAACGTTTTAAAGCAGTGGGTAATTCCTTTGTAATGTAGCTTTTAAGAAAGAATAATCACAAATAAGGTATTTTTAAAGTTCCCCTATTATGAAAATTAGCAGATTTATGCCAACGTTTTAAATCTGAAAGTGCACCGTGTATAAAAATTGTCTCTCAAAAGAAAGAGTCAACTCTGAAACAATGAAACGAGTCATTTGAAAACAAATCCCAAGCCGTTTCATGTTGACACTAGTTGTTGCTTGTATTGTGACTTGTTTCCATTCTGTTGTGGAGATTCATTGTGTCGTGCACTACTAAGCCTCCATTAAAAAACTAATGATATTAACAATGTTGTATGAACATTACAGCTCTGTGCTGAGTAACTGTCTCATCTGTGGCTTTTTACATCATATATACATTGGCGATACCTAAATGACACCTAATTCAAGTGCACTGAGCCACAAAAAAGCAATACAAATTCCCTCAGCTTGAAACGAAACAAAACAGATATATATACAGTGGGGCAAAAAAGTATTTAGTCAGCCAACAATTGTGCAACTATGAGAGACAAAATAAGAAAAAAAATCCAGAAAATCACATTGCAGGATTTTTCATGAAATTATTGGTAAATTCTTCAGTAAAATAAGTATTTGGTCACCTACAAGCAAGCAAGATCTCTGGCTTCTTCATGAGGCTCCTCTGTCCTCCACTCGTTACCTGTATTAATGGCATCAGTTTGAACTCTTTATCAGTTTACAAGACACCTGTCCACAACATCAAACAGTCACACTCCAAACTCCACTATGGCCAAGACCAAAGAGCTGTCAAAGGACACCAGAAACAAAATTGTAGACCTGCACCAAGCTGGGAAGACTGAATCTGCAGTAGGTAAGCAGCTTGGTGTGAAGAAATCAACTGTGGGAGCAATTATTAGAAAATGGAAGACCACTGATAATCTCCCTCGATTTGGGGCTCCATGCAAGATCTCACCTCTTGGGGTCAAAATGATCACAAGGGAGATCCCAGAACCACACCGTGGGACCTAGTGAATGACCTGCAGAGAGCTGGGACCAAAGTAACAAAGGCTACAATCAGGAACACACTGCGCCGCCAGGCACTTAAATCCTGCAGTGCCAGACATGTCCAAGGCCGTCTTTGCTAGAGAGCATTTGGATGAGATTAAACCAAAATAGAACTTTTTGGTAAAAACTCAACTTGTCGTATTGAGAAGGAGAAAGAATGCTAAGTTGCATCTGAAGAACACCATACCTACCGTGAAGCATGGAGGTGGAAACATCATGCTTTGGGGCTGTTTTTCTGCAAAGGGACCAGAGCGACTGATCCGTGTAAATGAAAGAATGAATGGGGCAGTGTATCGTAAAATTTTGAGTGAAAACTTCTTTCCAACAGCAAAGGCATTGAAGATGAAACGTGGCTGGGTCAAAGGAGTGGCTTCGTAAGAAGCATTTCAAGGTCCTGTCTCCAGGTCTCAACCCCATAGAAAATCTTTGGAGGGAGTTGCCCAGTGACAGCCCCAGAATATTACCAAAATACCAGCAACAGTGCGTAAAAACCTTGTGAAAACTCACAGAAAACCTTCGACCAACAAAGGGTGTATAACAAAGTATTGAGATGAAATTTTGTTATTGATCAAATACTTATTTTCTACCACAATTCGCAAAAAATCATTAAAAATCCTACAATGTGATTTCCTGGATTTTTTTTCTCATTTTGTCTCTCATAGTTGAGGCATACCTATGACGAAAACTACAGGCCTCTCTTATCTTTTTAAGTGGGAGAACCTGCACAATTGGTGGCTGACTAAATACTTTTCCCCCCACTGTATAGAGAGCCAATAACACAAGTTTCTCCTGAAAGCTCGTGCTGTTCGTAATTATGTAACCTCCCAGTTGATTCCGATCTACATCAATGATTTAACTAATTCATTTTATCTGCTAATATTTATGCATTAATAGATAATGATTCATTAATGAAATGTCAGAACTGAACGCATGAACATTTTGACAGCTACTTTTTGAGAATTCAGACAGTATGAAGAGAGCTTTCAGAGGAACACGCTGCATAAGAATTTTGTAATTAACATGCTTTTCAAAGAACCTTCTAGCCATCACCAGTGTCTTGGTGCTCTGATGAATTTTGGTCTTTTTTTTCTCCGATATTGCATTCCTTTACCTTGCTGTAGCTGACGTCCTTAAAAATGACTGCGGATGTGAGGTGTACCTAATAAAGCATTTATCTTCATGATTTTTGTGATGTATGGACACTGAGATGGCTCATACTGTCATAGGGGATCTGCATCTCGGGACGTTTGGATTGTCATTCTGTTGCTCTAGATGCAGACCATGTATGCTGGATAATATATGCTCTCTGTCTTTTGAGGAAAGATGGCTTTTGCTCAAAAAGTTCAGCATTCAAGATGTACACCAGAGATGTTCATATTTCTTAGTTTGACCCTTGATCCACGTTCAGTACTGCCTGCCAAAAACATTTCTTTTCTTCTGACAGCGAGGACGGGTAAAACAAATCTGCACCATTTTGTGAAAAGTAAGAGAAGCTTGGAGAACTAATGGGATCTTTTGAATACTTTTAAAATACTTTGGGGTTGCACATATATAGCAACACTCACATAATTGGGTTGCTTTAGAGCGCAGGTCTATAGAAATTAAGCCTTTATGTGGACCCCTTCCTACCACGCTCATTAACGAGCTGACCTGACCCTACAAAGTCAGGGGGATGGGGGAAAAAAAAACACACCAAATCATTAAATATCAAGATGGCTGGCATTAGCAAAATTCTGTGTGTGTGTTGCAGGTATTTTTTTTTCAGCTGAGTTTGCAGATATAAAGTCCTTCAGGCTACCTCAGGGTACAGCGGGAAAGTGTGTGGATGCTTCAGCCACACTTAAAAATGAATGAATGTCATCTAGCATATAACAAAATATCAGACATAATGACATAAAAAAAATAAATAAAAAAAAAGTAAGCACCTTTGAATAGGTTGAGGTTTTAAATGAGAAAATATAAAATTAAAAATGTACTCCAAAAAAAGGTTTAAAACTGCACACAAACCTAATATATGCAAACGTGCCTGTGTGTATCTGCCTCAAAAAAAAAAAAAAAAACTTGAACTAATATAATTACAGTGTATTTGTCATGTTCCGTGTCTGTTTTTGTCTTCTGTGTGTATATTTTGGTCTGTTCCGTGTTCCCCCCTGTCTTTTGTAGA
>JAUMHI010000025.1:117985-135754 GCA_032359435.1 Enteromius unitaeniatus
ACAACTTTCTCCCATCTCCTGACTGCATCTCTGGAGCTCAGCCACAGTGATCTTTGGGTTCTTCTTTACCTCTCTCAGCAAGGCTCCTCTCCCCCGATAGCTCAGGTTGGCCAGACGGCCAGCTCTAGGAAGGGTTAAGTGCAGCAGAATTTTTATTATAACCTTGGCCAAATCTGTGCCTTGCCACAATTCTGTCTCTGAGCTCTACAGGCAGTTCCTTTGACCTCATGATTCTCATTTATTCTGACATGCATTGTGAGCTGTAAGGTCTTATATAGACAGGTGTGTGGCTTACCTAATCGAGACCAATCAGTATAATCAAACACAGCTGGACTCAAATGAAGGTGTAGAACCACCTCAAGGATGATCAGGAGAAATGGACAACACCTGAGTTAAATATACTGTATGAGTGTCACAGGGTCTGAATACTTAGGTCCATGTGATATTTCATTTTTTCTTTATGCTGTGTGTACATTATTGAGGAAAAAAATTTACTTAAATGATTTTAGCAAATGGCTGCAATATAACAAAGAGTGAAACATTTAATGGGGTCTGAATACTTTCCATACCCACTGTATATTACAATTATGACATTAGGAGTGTGCAAAGTGGGTATTACTGTACAATCAGTGGATACACAGAAAAAAAAAACAGAATAAAGATGCTTCCGTGTCTCTGTGATTGACAGTGCTGATATGTTTTATCTCCACGGCTGGTTCATAAATCTTCCCTAATGGATCAAACTGGTTGAAATTAACAGATTAAAGGGATAGTTCACCCAAAAAACTAAATTCTGTCATTAATTACTTACCCTCATGAGTCTATGGGACGATCAGAAAGTTCTTGGATTAAACATCATAATTTGAGTTTTAAAGATGAACAAAGGTTTTATAGGTTTTGAACAAGACAAGGGTGAGTAATAAATGATATAATTAAAATTTTTGGGTGAACTATCCTTTAAATCCCTTTCCTCATGTCTAAATTATTGTCATAGAGTTGTGTTTGAGGCAACAACACAAGAAGAAAATAATAACCAGAATTAATCAAAATATGTAAATAAAATACAGCTTACTCCAAAATCTTTACAGCTACCATTTTGAGAAATTGCTTCACAGTTAGTTTGAATGGTTTTACACATTACCAATTCAACGGCATGATGTTTGATTCATATTTTTAGGCCTGCAAAATTTGCTTTGGCATAACATTAATTTTACCTGTCATGTAGAAAATTGACTCTGACATGAAAAACAGGTTTAAAAAAAAAAAGCTTATCCCTTTACTTAATCACAGGCAAATGACAGAAATATATGGTGACATGACAAAAAATTCCTTCTTTTTCCAACTCCCCACCCCCTACGTTTTTATTTTCCCTTCTTTCTCGGGAATAGCTGCAGTATGTGGGTATGATTCATTCGGAAACTGGATCACTCTACAAAGAGACTTTAAATGAGAGGAGTCACACTATATGAAAGAGAATGGTAAAATTAAATGCAGTCAGGATTCATGAATATATTATGACGAGTCACAGAGCCTGTATTTGGAAAGCCAAGTTTTTGCAACAGATCTCCTATCTCCCTCATCGTCTCCATTCTCCTTCATTTATTTTGAAAACTAAGCACCATCGTTCTCCTGCATTAATAAGTTGCCATTGCTCTCTCTTACTTTTCACTTCCTCTCTATCTAAGTGAAATGAATAAGGGAGAAAAAAGGGTTCAGAGGACAGAAAACGTTCTTCTTTAATTTATAGCTTCTGCCACAGTGGTAGAACACGCCTGACTACAGCGCTCACTGGCGTTTATGATGTATAAAATTAAATTACACAGGAACACCAGCACGCACAAAGCCCAACACACCTTCTTTCTGTCTTCACTTCACTACCTTTTAAAAGGTGTCTTATTATTGCATTGGATTATCAAAGTCTTCACTCCACTACTCTCTCTCTCGCACACACATTCACTAACCATGCATTTTTACAAAGAAATCATGATTCATCTTTCTTACTTATTTTAACTGACATGCATTGTAGCCTGAGATCTGAGAACAGTTTGGCATAAAAAACACAAAGTCTAAGGGGCTGTTCATACAGAACGCATTTTTGATTTGAAAAACGTGAGTAGGTGGCAGTAGAATAGGAAAAAACTCTTGAGGGGCATTTTTTTAAATGTGTTTATCATTTTCCACTATGCTTTTCCATTGTTTTTCTATGTGTAAACAAGCTAAATTAATGTTTGACCATTGTATTTACATCTACGGGATCTTGCACATAACCCGCCATTCTAAAAATGCAGTGCTGAAGTTAAAAAAAATATATACTTTTACACAATTTTGCCTTAAGACCTTGCGTTTTCAAAGCAAAAATGTGTTCTGTGTGAATAGCCCCTTGGAGGCACATATTAATAATTTAAAAGTGCATATTAGTACCTAAAGTGTACATATTAATATACAGTATATAGCTATAGATTACTTCCACGTCACATTTTTATAATGCAGTGTCATAGGGCGTTCACACACAACACGTTTTTCAATTCCACTGTGGTACTTTTTCATAGTTTTCTATGTAAGCACGCTATACAAATGTTTTTCATTATTGCACTCATGCGCTTCAGCAAATCTTTTCCTAAAAACGTGGTGCTCAAGTCGTTACTCCACCCCAGAATTAACATTTTGTCAGTAATCACTTAAACCCATTAAAGCTTTGTTCGTCTTCAAAACACAATTTTAGATATTTTGGATGAAAACCGGGAGGCTGGTGACTGTCCCATTGACTGCCAAGTAATGAACACTATTAATGTCCAGAAAAGTATGAAAGACATCATCTGAATACTAAATACTGCCATCAGTGGTTCACCTGTAATGTTATAAAGCTACAAGAATACCTACAAAAAGAAAACACATTTTAAAGAGAAATGAGTGGCGCTAAAGTTTTTTTTTACGTTGATATAGGTACATATTGCTGTGTATGTATTGCGATGGTTCAGAATTCATGTTGGAAATACGTAAAAAAAAATAACACTTAAAAAGTTTACCAAGGTATGTATATGCCGTGAGACCAGGTAGTTATAAGGTGTTATTGTGCATATTAGATAGGATACATTTGCAAAAAAGACAAATAGAAATACATGACACATGAACTTCAGTACAACTGTAAAATGCCAAAACGTCCTGCCACACAATAGCTACCGTTTTCAATAGCTTTCGGGGGTTTTTACTCACTACTATATCAATGAGACCTTCTGGCGGGGTGAAATCTCAAACCACAATCTAATAAAAAAGAACCATCATGGATCATAAATATTTTTGATTGGGTGACTAAAGGACAGGGAAGTCCCACAAGTCTCTGAGACTCAGCGTCAAGTAATATAGCAAAACATCAGTTCTGACTCAATTGACAGCTTGTATTGATGGGAACGCCAACGTTTGCACACATCAAGCCTGAGCTGTAATTATAACAAGACTGAAAAGCAAGATCCTAAGTTTTTCAGTATTATGTTGTTTTATTAGGGCTGGCAAAGTTATCGTATTAGCTTATTGAACACAGTTAACGCATTTATTTATGTTGACACTAGAAGACCTATTTGATATATTATGTATTATAAGTGTGCATGAAACCTAGCTGGTTTTAAACTCATCAAATGTTTAGAATTTTTTCAAAAACGTAAATAAACAGACAATAAAACCAGTATATCATTAAGTATACCCTCAAAAATACAAAAGTATTTCATTTTTAGGCTCTATCATTTTCGTTTTCCTAGTTTTTTTCTCTTGA
This sequence comes from Enteromius unitaeniatus, assembly GCA_032359435.1. NCBI lineage: Eukaryota > Metazoa > Chordata > Actinopteri > Cypriniformes > Cyprinidae > Enteromius > Enteromius unitaeniatus. Next base: position 121,752 of record JAUMHI010000025.1, read on the forward strand.
CTGCACAAAAAAGCCAGCCAAACATGAACCAAAACTTACTTTGTTCAACTTTAACAAAAACAATTATTTGCATTCTTTGCATGATAGAATTTAATTATCATTAGAGCTTACAAAGTATGAAATATCAGCTACAAGCAAATCAAAGGTTCATTTAATTCCTGTGGTATCAATAAAGTTATCTTTGTTACATATAATGCTATTGTCATTAATTCAAAAGGAAATAAATGTGTTAGTGCAGTGGTTGTCAGTATTTCATGCAAAATACCTCTAATCAAATTAAAACATCCACCTCCCTGTCATAACAATATTCCTTCTACTTGTAGTAATTTGTTTAAAGTACAACAAATGTTAAAGGGATAGTTCACTCAAAAAAAGCCACGCATTTTTGGTTCCCATTGATTTTCATTGGATGAACGAAAAAAACTTTAGTGGTCATACATACATTTGGAACAATGAGTATATGTCAACATTTTTATTTGTAGGTGAACTGTCACTTTAAGGACTTACATTACACATCATACCTTTTATTGATTAATATTCATTTTCATGTATTTGCTGTTTGACTAACACATGTCAACATCAGGATTATGACATGTTTTAAATATAAAACAATATTACATGTAAATGAAACATGAACAAAAAAACTGTAAATAAAATTTAAATAATTCATTTCAGATTTTAATGTTTTTTGTTTTGTTTTGTAAAAGAATTTCTAGGGTTTCAGTTCCTATTTTGTACCCTTTTTTCTGAAAAGCTATTGTTTTGTTCTGTTCCTGCTTGGTGATGGAGAAAAGCCATCAAACAGTGGATTTACTTTTAAATTAAATCTAGATGGGACTTTTAAAAGTGCAGTATTTTGAGAAACAAAACAAAACAGAAAAGATAAGTTAAGTTAAATCAAATAAACCAAGTTTTAAATAAACAAAACTAAACTAAAAATAAATTAAATAGAATTTATTGTTGAATTAAATGATTTCAAAAGCAACAGAAATGTAAAACTACACAAGGTGAACTACTGAGCGAGCTTACTACGTCAGAAAAGTCATACATTTGGAGTGGATTATGTAATGCAAGTGATACATATATTGATTTGCAAATTATGTAATGTGATAAAAGTTTTTTTGAAAATAATTAAATGAAATTAAATTCAAATAAAGTAAAGCATTTATATTAGAGTGGCAACTGTGGACCTTTGGTGATTTACAAGACATGTCGTGCTCATGACACTTATCATGGGTGGATACTAAAGGTGGCTTTGGGCCATAATGAATAAGGTGTGAAGTAGACAGCCCATGTCATGCACTGCTGCTGTAAAGGCAAGGTATAAGCTCTCATCTGGCAAAACCCTTTCTGATTAACACCCGTCACCCTCCCCACCCATCCTCCATCTCTCCTCATCTCGCTTACCGCAGGCCACTTCCCTGCCACTCTTTCAAAAATCTGCTGAGTAATTCTCCCTCCCTCCGATGCCTAGTTGGAGAGTAAAACAGAGAGAATGTGAAAGAGACAGTGAGTGAGAGAAAAAGAGAGATAGAAAGAGAAATGGAGAAGGGGGGGTGGATAAGGAGTGGACGACGCCGACGTTACCCTTCTCGCAGGACTTGGCCGTAAATGAACTCATTTTTCATCCTGCCTCCGCCGTTAATGACTGGCACTTTCCTCACGCAGAGCACGGGCCTCTGAAGAGCGGCCCAAGTGACAGAGCTCCATTCATCTTCACATGACGGGAGCACAGGGCCACAGGACACAACGCCATGCCGCGCCATGCGGCCAGACGCACGCTCATATGCATCTGGACACGGACCCAGCGAGGGACCGCGGGGACAGGAGAGACGTGGACGGTCTGGCAGGGGGGCTATCGCTGAGTGCAGCTGCACCAAAACAAGAGGGAGTCTGTCCAGGAGGCAGCCACTTCCTGTTCTCAGCAGGAAGAACCACTCATCTATACTCTTATAGAGCAGAAATTAAAACAAAAAAAACATAGAAAGAGAAGAAAATTACAGTAGGGGCTTTTTTAAGACAAAACATCACTGATCAACAGGGTAACTTAACTGATTTGAAACAGTAGAAACATGCGTTAAATATGAATTCTGTGAACAGAAAATCACTTTAATAAAATGAATTGAAAAGTAGAAACATGCGTTAAATATGAATTCTGTGAACAGAAAATCACTTTAATAAAATGAATTGACACCAAATGGGATGTGTCAGCTTTGACCCATTTACTGTAATTTCTATACATTTCCAGAACAGAAATCTGAACATTATCTCATAAAAGATCATTTAAAGCTATTAAATAAGCTATTTAAAGAGTTAAATGGGAAAAGTATCAAGTAGACATTACAGACAGTAGCTAGAAAGAAATATTTTATTTGATTCTTTTTACAGAAATGATTTTGGTTACTCCCTGTTACTATTTTTAAATGACATGGCACACCGAAGCACTATTTTTATAAATAAATAAATACATGAAGTCAGATCACTCACTTAATAAGGCATCCTAATGTAAGCCAAATCCTTGCAGGACCTTAAATTCCGTCTGCACCTGCTTAATATCAAGCATATTATGAGAAAAAAATATTAAATACACAATAATAGTAATTTAAACCTAATGACAACAGAACATGTTATTAATAATTATTACATTTTATAATAGGCCCCATCATGTTTTGGGATCCGGCTCATCTGGACCCTTTCAAAATAAATGCTTCATCTGTTTAACATGTGCAATTATGCATCATTTAAATATCTAATGCTAATAACAAGGTCAACCACTGATCTTATTTTAGACCATCCTTGGCTTACAAGAGCAGGCCGAGAGTTTCAAAGACATCTGCTGGCGTGGGAGGGGTACTTGTATTAAGTATGCAAGTGTGCGAGGTAGACAAACATCTCCCACTGTCAAACACAAACTTAATTGTGCCACCTGTAGGTCTTCAGTATTGTATTACCTTTTGGGCGGGTGATGAATCACTGCCATAAAAACAATGTTATTATGGGATGACAATAGCACAGGTCAGGGTTGAGGAACGACAAGAAAAACAGCATGCATTTTTTTAATTTAGGAGCTGCACTCATTATATCTAAGAGCACTTCTTGTTTTTTCTTGCCAATGAGCTTTGATGCTGCTACAGTCTGTCTCTGCATGTTGACGCAGATCATTTGTTGCCTTTACATCTGTTGCCACCGGACGCTTGTAACCACAGATAACAACAAGAGCTTGCTGTGCACTTGTAAATTATAGAGTTCTGCAAATGCAAATAACAGAGGCGAATGCAATGCTGTAGTGTATGGACTCACATCACCATAATGAAACAATACGGTAATCATGATCTTTTATCAGTTTCTCTGTCATTTGTGTTTATATGCTTTGCAACAGCTTTCTAACCAGTGAAACCCATGAGACTGTATCTACAGCATAATGTATAATTGCCCAGGTTTTAGGACCATTTCACTATTGTTTGCAAAATTTTCATAACTCTGGAGCCCTTAAAGAGGTGTCTATTCAAAACAATATGTAAAGGAAATACATACGTGAATAAATAAATATATATATATATATATATATATATATATATATATAACTAAATAAATATATAAATATTTTAAAAAATGAAATGTCTCTGAATAAAATTTATGAATAAATAAATAAATAAATGAATAAACTAAATGAATAAAAATTAAAAATAAAATTAATAAAAATTAATAAGTGTTAGGTAAATAAATAAGTGGGTAAAATAATATATATATTTAGAAGAATAACAAACAAATAAAAAATGTGTAATTAATGTTGTTGTTGTTGTTATTTCTTTATATTTGTGTTCTATGTTTATTTATTTATTTATTTATTTATACCTACATTTTGGTTTCAAATGAGGGATGTTTATGAATAATAATAATTATTATTATTACTTTATATTGGTGTTATAATTCTTTATACTATCATTACTATATATGTGTTTGTTTGTTTATTTATGCATACATTTAGGTTATAAATAAGAAATATTCCAAAAATAATCATTATAATAATGCTAATCTATCATTTTTATTACTATTATAATTATTATTATTAAGACAAATGTACTGTTTACTGTTATTATTATTATTATTTTCATACCTCATCATTATTAACATACCTCAGATTATTTAGCCTTGAAAGAACTTAACATGTGTGCAGTTGCATTGTAACATCCACCTAAACCCATTGCTACCACATAAAACATTTGAGATATTGAGGTGAACTCATGACATTTCTTTTGGATGTGTTTGTTTTAAAATCAGTCTACAAGAGTGTATTTTAGAGTAAAACTGCTTTATACCCACTATATACAGTATGTGTTAAATCTGGTGGATAAACGGACATCATCTCTGCACGAATGTGACAGTGAGAGAGATGAAAGATCAGAGGAAGAAAGCAAACAGGAGAGGTTGGGATCTACACAACTTTCGGTGGCAGATGGAAGCGTCTCAGACTGACACTCAGCAGTGAGGTTACACCTGGAGGAGAGCGACTGGCCACAAGCGCACCTGTGGCCATCAGGAACGGCCGCTGTCATGCCAGCCGCGCTGGCACCGGGGCCCGCTAGGGCCATGCCAACCTGGAGCGGGTATGTGCCAGAGCACATGGCAAACAAATCAACACTGAAATGATGTTTGAAATACATTAACAGCTGTGATAGGGGATAACACACACACACACACTGAGAGCTGAGGTGTAAAACCATTCAGACAGGGTACACATTACTGATATTTGCTCTTTGAGCACATGTGTGCAATTATGATTAAAGTGGAAAACGTGTATCACAATGGATTATGGGTACTGGTCATCGTGACTCACAGCTGTTCGATGATCAGTCACATCATGCCAAAGAGGCTCTTGAATCATTAACATCGTGATATCTATTAACTAAATACAAAACACTGCAGCTATTAGCTGAGATTACCTCAAAGATTTTTAGCTGAAGTGTTTTGAAAAACTTTTTACTCAGTTCATTCACTTTAAAGCATTGAATCAAGTTAAACTATGGTAAAGCTTTTAAAATTAATATGGAAAGGCAGTGCGCAGGAATGAATGTTAGGATATACACAGTGTATATGTATTATGTCTATATAAATACAAAGACATACATGTATATACTGCATTTAAGAAAAAAATATATATGTTTACATATTAAATATATTTATCTGTAATGTAAACAATATAAAAGTAAATACATGTCGATATTTTCAAAATATATTCTGTATGTTTGTGTATTTATATATAAAGAATACATTTAAACAGTACATACACATATATTATAACAGTATATGTAAACAAATACTGTTTTATTTAGGATGGCATATTTGTGGAATATAAATATTAAGGAGTTAACACACACACATTGTACATGAAATACTGCAAACACGATTTTTGCTTCGAAATATTTCACTAATCCTTAAAACAGCAAAGAAATACGTTCTTGCCACATGCATTTTGCAGACAATAGAGCTATCTTTGCATTATTACATTGCTTTTTCTGAACTTTGTCCTTTAGTCCTTATCTACACACAAACAAAAACGAGTTTTCTATTGCTTCTTTTTCCTGCGTGATTTGGAGTGGCTGATCTGTGTTTAGATGGCTGTATCTACACAGAGGACATGCTGCTGACAATCGAGTATATCCACCGGCTGACTAAACGGACAAAGTGTACCGGATACTCACAAAGGCGTCCCTCTCAGAACAAAGGAGCACATTAATGTAGACAGGAATTGCCATTTGATTTCTTTCAGGTCTCTTTCTCCTCTCGTGGTGGGTCAGATAGGTCCCTGAATAAAAACAGACAAAGGCAGCTTTTCCTCTATTTTGAAAAGGAAGGGACTGGAGAGAAAGGTTACAGGCAATGATAACATGTTTAATAAGACAAGGCCACAGCGGCAAGCTCTGTTATCTCACAAAAGACAGCAGAGAGAGAGCGAGCGAGCGAGCGCGGAGCCGTATGGTGTGCGTTAACCCCTCCCCACCCCTGCTCTGGTGGCCCAGCCCGTGGTCCACTCCAGAGCCCGGTCAGTCAGAAGCCATTACACCCACTATTAACTCCTGCTCAGCATCATTAAGCATGCAAATTGAAGGGGGACGACGGCTCGGAAAACTTTTTACTGCCCCCCTTCCCCCTCCTCATCTCACCGTCGTCTGGCGCTCCACAGAGCTGCCGATCTTGCCCTGATCACTGTCAGTCCAATGTTATCCTTAATTTAACTCCGTTCCCTCTCTCCTTCTGCTCCGCCCCGCTCTTCTAGGAGATCTGACCTTCTGAGATAAACAAGAATCAAAGCGTCGACTGCGGAAAAAGTGAAGCATCAGAACATGACTGCCTTCTGAGAACAAATATATTGATTGCTTACACTCTCGGGTCTCTTTTTGGGGGGTTGGCATTCACTTTAAAGTAGCTAAGCTTGTCTGGTGCAAAAGGGACACGTAAATTTACCTTTTGAAAAGGTTCTGCCTGTGTGAATCTATACATGAGGCAGGTGAATTATGAAATGTTTCTATGATCAACAATTCAAATCTGTAGTTGTAGTTGTCATATTGGTACATAAAAAAAGATGTTTTTTATTATATATCATTCACTGACTTCATTAATTGTGATTAATCATTTAACAATACTAATACACACACACATATATGTATATATATACACACACACACACACACACAAATCTATTCTCTTGTCTGCAAGCAATTATGACAAATCTTGTTTTCCATTAATTCATAAAAACCTTATATAAAACATTTATCTGTCCATTAGTTTTTAACATAATTCATCTATGTATAGCTGGGATGCTGAAGCTGTTTAATGATATCATAATAATACATTATTTCATGGCTGTTGTTATACATCATTGCTCAACCAAAATACAGGTCAAAGGAAAATGCCAACACGAGAACCTATTTATGCTACACACCATAAATACAGAACATACATCATAACCAGTCAAGAAATAAGGACATCATCAACGATTTGATACATATTATGGAGGTATGGTAATATGAAAGCATTTTATGAGCAGGGGAACCAACCTTATTGACTCATTCTTTCCATTTAGCCTCATTGCACTGCATTTCATGGGAAACATCGCCCTCCTTTGGTGGCTGGTGGAAAGGTGACATATTGTATGTTTGAGACCATAACAATAACGAAAAAGATTATGCTGAATTCTTACTTAAAAATGTATTTTTCTCATTATTGGACATTAATAGGCGTAAACAGAGGTGAACTTTAGTTTTGGGCCAAGTTGGGATTTCATCTTTGATGTATTTGTTTTCTTGCTCTTATCTCGTGTTAAAATCATTTCCAATCTTCTTTTCGGCATTCGCATTATAAGTGAGCTTAATTATTTATGGCTTCATTAAGGCAAATGACCTTTTAATATTTCTGTGCATGTTTAATTTCTACGATAAGCGAGACAAACCGAGCTGATTGGAATTGCAGACGAAAGATAAACAGCTTTCAAGGCAACAACGCAGATAAGTAGCATTTAATTTACTTCACTGACAGGTGGAACTTCCTTTGAGAGAAACTCTTTGAGTAGATAGAAGACAATTGATGTCGGTGGCCCCGCCTTTTACGGATTCGTAAAAACACTTTAATTAAATGGTTTAAGTAGCATCTAATTCATCTTAAAGTAATTTCACTCACTAATTAGTTATTAATTATCTGCCTAAACTATACCAAACTTTCTCTAACCCCATCTTTAACCTTTATTTTGGATTAGTTCACTACATTCTGTCATTATTAACTGACCCCAATGTTGTCCCAAATCCTACTTCCTTTCTTCCACTGAACACAAAAGGCCAAATGTTCTTCTGTCAATCTCGAAAAAGAAGAAAAATACAATATAAACGTCCATACGGCCATACAGTTTTAAATCTGAAAGTGCACTGTGTATAAAGTTATTGTCTCTCAAAAGAAAGACTCGACTCTGAATCATTGAAACGAGTCATTTTTAAAACATATGCATATTTCCCGCCCACTTGTTGGTCTTTTTGTGTTGGTCTGAAGAAAAATGCTAATTCTTTTTATGCCTTGAATGAAATCGAGCAATCACCAAAAGGGGTTTGGAAAAATTAATCTTTGAAAGAATCGTTTGGGAGTTGTTAAACAAGGTCAAATTAAAATGCATGTAAGAGAATGAAAGTGTTTTTGACCTTGCATGTATGTCAGCCTGTTGTTTGGGACTCCTAGTAGGGGCACTTTAAAGCCATATAATAGGTTTATGTGAAGAAATTACATGCCTGCCCCCCACAAGTGCCCTTTTAAACGCAAATGTTACTCAAGTTTTGCATTCAACGCGCATTTTGCTCTCTCACACTCTCAAAACTTTTGAAGATTTAATATAGAACATGTTAAATATGACACGTCAATAAAATTGCAATCTCTTATCATTTCTGTAATATGACACACAACACTAGTGCTCTTAGCTTCATTGACAAACAAGTGTAACTTTGACAAGACCATCTGTCTTTGCTTAAATAAAGGGTACTGTTGTTCTCTTTTATCGGGTTGCTTGTTTACCACAACAAATCAGAATGATAAGACTTAGCAAATCTACAAAAGTGTTTTGGCACTTCCAAGTCGTGCCACTTACAACAGGTGTCACATTTGCAACAATGAGGGCCAGCCAGATTATTTGGCTCATTGGTTCATTTTACAGGGGTGAAATTAAAGGCCTGGCGCAGCTCCTTTCATTCTCTAGTTATTTGGTGTCGGGCCAAAAGAAGCCTAAATTATATTTTGGCAATATGAGGGTTATTATGCATTACATGGACAGGTTTCAATATCAAATTAATCAGAGACGGAACTGAAAAAAATAATTACCCAATGCATGTTTACTTGAAAGCAACGCTATTTAGGTTTAGAAAGCCACTCTGTTTGCTGCTAAAGAAAAGAGTTCAATGAAGCCACACAAAAAGCACATGTATAACTAAATGAATGCATTATTCTTCTACCAGTCTTTCGACTTTTTCGGTTTCATTTTGGTGTGACTCAGCTAAAAACTTGCTGGTGTTAATTGACGGTGTGTTGGAGCCCAGGACGAGGGCCAGGGGCCAAGAGCAGGACAGGTGGAGGCCTAATCATGCAGAAAATTAGGCCTTTGGTGGAATGGAGGAGGAGAACGAGGAGGAAGGGAGGAGTAGACAGATGAGGGGGCAACACACCTGGGACCTGACCCGACTGGAACAAAACCAGCTCCACTGCTTCATATCCTCTCAGTTTGGAGTTGAACCCACCAGCATCAAGAAGTCGGTTTCCATCCGTCCTCAGAAGGTCTGACAGAGGCTGATTCAGCTCATTGCACCAAAAGGTTAAGAAGAAAGACCATTTTATTTCCAAAAACGCAAATTACTTCTGAACTGGAACACATTTGCTACTAAACTAAGGTTTTCACCTTGTAACTTCTAAACCAAAAGCCATTACACAACTTTCTTCATTTGTTTTGTTTCAACTGAACAAAATGTTATAAGATGTTTAATTTCACCGTGTATAATTATACAAAAATATTATATTAAATATTATATTATATTAAAAAAAGAACAGTTTGATTAACATGCCTAAAGGTAAATTACATGGACTTGAGAGAAAGGGCTAAAATTGAAAATAATAATAATAATTGTTAAGTTAATTAAATGTGCTTAATTAAATTCAAAATGTAAAAAGAACAATTCAAAAGTAAAATTTATTTAAAAACTAAATGTTTGTAGACCCATTAATTTTGCATCCCTTTGCATGACTGAGGATTTCCAAAATTAATAATAATAATAAAAATTTTACTTTTGCAGTACAAGTAAATAATTTCACTTAGTAAGTTATTAGTAATTTTTAGTACATTATAAATTATAATAGCAAATAAGTGACTAATAATAAGTATTATTATTTTTATTTTTTATTTACGTAACCACTTCATCATCAGCAGCATTTTTGTTTCGTTACTATTAGTCTATTATTATTTATACTATTAACAATAATATTTATAAACAATACTACTTAACACATAACTTAAACTAATTTTCATATAAAAAAGCCTGGGTTATTAGTTCCTCTGTTAATTTTGTGTCCATCAAAAAAGGTTTGAGTTGTTTTCATTTAAAATTCAGGCAAAAAAAACTAAACACTAAGAATACGAATTTGCATCCATCAGTGTATCTGCAACCATCCGCTACCATTATTCACATCATTCCCGCCAAGTCTATAGCACATTCAAAATGACCCCAGCCGTCTGCAATCCTGTCACGCTGTGCATTTCCTCAGCAGCTTGTTTAGAGTGTTGTACATGACATCATATTAATCAGAAAGCTAAAAATCACACCAGCTATTGGGTTCTATTACATTAGCTGAGAGAGCACATTTCCAATATGTGCAGAAATATTCTTCGAGATGGCATATGCATTGAGAGAACGTCCTTATTGGTGCAGAGATGGAAGTTGACAGCGGTAAATTGGTAATCAGCTTCCTGGATATTGAAAAATTTCTCATTTATCAGGTGGCAATGGTGGAAATCTTTTGGCTGCATGTTTGTTAGTGTGTCCCGACCGTGGCTATGCGATGCCGTGTGAGGGGATATTGTATTATCCTGATAAGGTCTTTCTTCACACGCTTTGGATTTTTACAATGAATATGAAAGTATTGATTTTTATAACACGTAATGTGAAAGGAGATCTTTATCAGTGCGAAAATCCCACAACATAAACATGCAAGCCGACACATTAAGACAAATGTGGAAACGTTTTTGTAGTTAATGTATGCATCGTCTATGAAATAAAACCTAACACATCTTGGGCTGCCAAGATGAAGGATTAAGAAAAAAAAAATGAAACACTTGGAGGGGGGGGGGGAAAGAAAAGACTGGAGTTATAAAGGACGACAGAAAGGAAATCAACTTCCTCAGCTGTGGCCATATGTTACCAAGGTGATGTTCCATGAAATCGATCCCAGTCTTAATATCTGCCAGCTCTTGGGCTTCCAGAGTCTTAGCTGGCTCTTTGCATGCTGATCTGGGCATGGCTGAAAAAGTGTGAGTAGGCGTTACAGGCTACTGAGAAAAGAAAATATGCATCTCTGTTTTTTCATCCTTACTTTAAGTCATGTTAGATGTACTGATATCTCACTTTAAACGTCTTCTGAAGATCCCTTTTATATGAATTTGGAATAAGTTTCTCCAGTGGTTTTGTGGCAGGGATCATCTGTCATGCTTTATATAGCAATGCATATACACAGAGATAGTCAGAGCAATTTCCTGCATCAGCGTTCAAAAACACATAGGGGTTTATATATATATATATATATATATATATATTGTTTTGTTGGTAAAACTCTTGAATTGTATCACTTTTATGGCCACAACTGCAAACTTTAGCAGAAAAAAAGAAAGCATTAATTCTGGGTCCCTATTAATCAAATCTAGACCAAGTTATTTGCTGTATTCGAAATCACCCCCTGTACCCTCATTCACTATTCCCTACATTAGTTCACTCATTCAGTTCACCTGAAGGAGTGAATGAAAACGAGTGAGTGAATTCGGACACTGAGTGCACTGGAAGGACTGCTCCTTTTGTATAGATTGCTTGCTGGTTCATAATCATAATAAAGAATTTATCTTAAATTCTGTCAAGGAAATTGTGTCTAATTAATAATCAGTGTTTAATAACCAATAACTGAAGTCGCATTTTAAAACAAATCCCAAGCTGTTTCATGTTGATGTCAAAATAAAACATTAGCATATTGCCCTAAATGAAAATGCAAATTAATTTTTATCCACTAGGTGCCGCTTTTGGAGCATTAAGCTCCAAAAACACTGGCTGAAATTAAATCGACCGATCACTGGAGGGGTTTGGCAAAAGGAATAGTTGAATGAATCGTTTGGGAGTGGTTGAACAAATAAGGCAAAAATAAATGCATACTATAAGAAAATAAAAGTGTTTTGAAGGTTTTAAACCTGAATTCTTGTTCGAAGAAACCAATTTGAACCTCCTTTGATCGATCCAAAGAACACCACTGTTCTCATACTGTCCCTGCCCTTACAAATCAACACAGTCTCACTTCAACTCGTCACATTTTAACGCTTGGTCAAAACCCTTTTGCCTCGTTTTTTGAAGCTCAAGGTAATCCTTTTTAGTCAGTTTTCGACCTGCAGGGTCCTCCGTTGTTTTAAATGGGAAACCCTTAGCATCAATATGCCAACACAATATTTTTTTTATTTTATCGTCATAATTAAAACATATGGTGTAACAACAATGGCATTATTGCATATTTTTATGCATGATTTTTAAACAGTAAAAACAGTTTTACTTAAAGACAGTGAACTATAAATAAAGTTATTGTCTATCAAAAAAAAGAGTCGGCTCACATTCACCTAAACGAGTCGTCAGCAATTCGAATATTTTTCTGTTACAGATCCACGTCACTAATTAACATATTTGCATAATGTCCGCCCACGTTCTACATAGAGAACAACTTGACGGCCCACAAACAGTACAATCTCCACATGAATTACATCATGTCAAGAAGACGCTGTATCCTGTGAGAGTAAAATTGTTTTATATGACCTTCCGAAAGATGAATCTACAAAGAACGAGTGGTTAACATTCATTTTTTCAACATCACCTCAGCAGTACTGTAACGATCCAGCTGAAAGTGCCAGCTGGACTCTCATGATGGCACTTCAGTCTTTCATCCATTGCACTGCTCGCCTGTTTCTGTTATGTTTCAGGACTCTTATTATAAACTGTTTCTCCGCTCTGTGTTCAGGACTCATATTTTGAAGCGTCTCCATTTATGTATCCACCCCCTTGTATGTCTCCATAGTAGTTCATCATTTCTCCTCCCACTGACCTCATCTGTACTAGTATTTAAGTTCCGGCTTTTGTCACGTCGCTGATCATTGTGTATGGATTCCCTGCCTCTGTAAGCATTCTCTGTGTTTCTCTGTGTTCTGTTGTGTTCTTTGGATTATCGTTACGGACCCCGCCTGACTTGGATACTCTCTCGCCTCGCCCACTGGACACCGTTCGCTGTTGTATCTACCTTTTGCTACAGACACTGACCACTCTCTCGCCTATCCTCCGCCATTGTTGTTTGACCTGCCTGTTTCAACCCTGAGCTTGGATTATTAAAGTTTTTGCACATGGATCCGAACATGTCCCGTTTCAGTTATGATACGCATCCATATCGTGACAATACAATCTCTTGTTGCATTCCGAGTCATTTTACTGATGATTGCTTTTCCAATCTTGGAGAACAACACGATATTCACCAAACGCTTGGTCTTACACAGACTGATTCTTCAAACTGCTTCACACAAGTCGTTTACGAATCATTTAGAAATGGGGTAAGATTAAATCTATTTTTGGAGAAAACTTGCATACATATATGCATATAATATATATAAACCTGTTTTAAGAGACTCATAAAGCAATATTACCAACCTTAAAAATGGCATAATAGGGGCACTTTAAATGATATTATTTACAACCCCTGCCCCTAAATCTACCATCTGTTAATAAAACACAAGATATAGCGGGCAGATATAACCACTGTCATCATTTATTTGAAAGATATTAATATTTTATTAGTAATAGTTAATATTAGTCTTTTGAGGCAAAACGATTTGTGAAAGGAATAGACGCTTTTTCCGTCTTCCATATATTCCTATGCGCTGCCTGCAGTCTGTGTGCGATTTCAACAAGAATCTTTACGTCAACGTTGGTTGTGAAATGCCATTGGCTCTTGTGTATCTCGTGACCGACTGCTACCAGAACATGCTACCAGATGGGAGTATGTTTTCTGAATGAGATAACAGCGCGTTAATGGAGCGGGATCATTTTTAGTGATTACAGTGATCCCTCGCTACTTCGCGGTTCGTTTATCACGGATTCACGACTTCGCGGATTATTTCTTTGGAGCCTTATTCAAGGGAAATTCGCCGATTCGCTGTATTTTTCTATGCGAAATATCAAGAAATTCCTGTT
>JAUMHI010000025.1:135854-164287 GCA_032359435.1 Enteromius unitaeniatus
TATATATATTATATATATTTTTTTTTTTTTATTTTATTTATATATATATTTATATATTTACCTATATATTACTTGTGTTTATTTTGTTCAATGTAGAACACAGAAGTTCGAAGCGCTATAGGGACGCTTCGGCATTTTCCGTAAGTGTTCGGTTCGTTGCTGCAGTGAATGATGTCACTGTCTCGCGCAGCTCGTTCCATTCGATCGCTCGCGCTACGCTGCTATTTCATTCGTTGAGGTCGCCGCCCGTTGCCACCCAGCCCCAGAAAAACAGAGCAAAACCTTCGGCAAGGTAGGATATTATACGACATTTCAGTTGTGCAGTTGTGTATATTATACGAGAAAAACACAAAACCGTGGACGTTATAGTGCAAAACTAAAGGATTGCTTGAGTGTATGCCGCGTTTGCTGTTCCGAGGGCCGTGCTGGGCGTTTCATCGACCCTTTCCATCTGTTCAGAGATATACAGAGCAGCACGCCTTAACCATTTCACTGGAAAAGTACTGTTATTGCATTTTTATGCCACTATCATGCATTGTATGTGTTTTCAGACAAGCTTTGCATTGCCCTGCCCGATAGTGTCGTTAGCTGCAAAGCTAACCTATATTCACGGCTAGATTATAAATTAAACATGCCCGGATGCAGGACAGTGTGCAGGATTCATTTAAACCTTTGTGAAGGCATAGGGACATTTTTAAATATTAAACAAGAGCCCAATTTATTTATATTAATTGTGTTTGTATGGGAGGCATACTCGCAGTCTAGTCCAACATCCTCCGATTCCAAATGCTCTTCCTAACAAAGACCTTCGTTTTAACACATTTAACCCTGTTCTATGGATTTGGTATACAATTTGGGGATTTTCATTGGCATAATGTGCATTTATAGATATAAGCATTCAGCAGAGGATCCACCCAAGCCCCCTTTCTCTCTGGGTCTGTCATTGGATAAATACTCTGTTATGAGGCCTGCTCCTTTGCTTGGCTTTTATGATGGTCTTTTTAAATGTAAAGTGTTTGTTATAAACATATATGATGATTTATTCCTGTGAAATGTGTGGGAATTGGAAAACCTCTGGTAATAATGTTTAGACTGTACAAAATGTGCTTTATTAACTTTTTAAAGGCAGGTCTTACATAAATTATCAATAGCCTAATTAAATTGGACCCATCTGTCATATATATATACTGCACTATATTCTGGATTATGCAAAAAAAATGGCCCCTGAAAATGCCTGCAAGATTTTAACACTTTGCACTGTTGTTTTCTGAAGCTATAGACTTTTATAATGAAGCAAAGACTTAATATGCATGCCAACTGCTGACAAGCCAACAGCACTGCTGAGCAAATAAAAAAGCTGCTTTAGACAAAAAGATGAATGTCTTTGTGTTCAGACATTAGCATGCATTGCTGATAGACTGCAATATTCATACTGGGCCCCTTATTCATTATAATTTGCAGATATAGACAGATAATTGGTTTGGTATTACCTGCTGATAATAAATGAACAACAAAGCTTGTTAATAATAAATAAATGTAATAATAGGAAAATAAAGGAATAAATGATTTACTCAGACAAATGCAATACATAAAATAGTTTTGGATGATTGTTAGTAATTGGCACCAGAGATGAAAATGAATTTGCAACCATTTAGACCGTAAAATATTTTGCGTAACTTCAGTGAGGCCTGTTTTCAGATCAGATTCATGCATTATGAAATAACCTTGCATTGCTTGTCATATCAGCGTCTGGAATGTTACACTTTTGTCGGTCTCTGTACAACAGCGTAGAAAGTCTAGTGTGTTTCGGAAACAAGTACATCGATGGTTATTGTTCTCCTCGTCCTGTTTCCTCAAAGGCTGACTGCATGCGTTCTGAAATTGTTGAGAATCTTTCAAAGGGTGTGGTCTTCTGTCACATAACGTAGCTCATAACATGCAGGGTCTTCGTAAGGGTGGGGGTTTCCTTTGGGACATGTTGTGCAGCTGTGTAACTATTTTAGTTGACCCCTCCCAAGTGTCAGGGTCCCATACCTTTAGTTTTGCATATAATAAGGGTAATAGTTGCTTAAATCTATATAATGATTTTGCACCGATCTTGACATTTGCCGTTGGTAATGGTGCCACTGAAAGTTGTTTGTTGAGTTCATAGCTGTTATGTTTCCATAATGACGCAGATATTATTAAAAGACCAGTCGCTGTTGCCGAAGGATGATGCTTTGTGAGGCTGCTCGAAAACAAGCCAAAGGCTGCATGTTGTGCCATTGTCTGTTCTGGTTTCACATTGCATCTTGGTGTAACACAAACCTGAAGTGGTCTACTTTATTTACCAGGCTCTAAGGGACGCCCTTATTTTGCATTCACATCAATTCTTTCACTTTGACATGTATCAGATGGTCTGTGTTGTGTTATTGCATGAGCTGATATAACACTGCATGCTGTACCTTGACTCAAAAAGACCTGAATTTAACCAGGCCTGGACTGTATTAAATCATTTATGTTGGGGCTGCAAGATGACAGTTGAATTAATAATTAGTTATTTTGTTTTAATTGTGATTTTAAATCATGACTGTTCTTGATTGAGATTTGTGATGATTTTTTTTTTTTTTACTTTAATCAGAATTATTGCACAAAATTGAGGAGAATGTTTTATATTGTTTTGCACAGTACTTTTTTTTGATTAAAGTGATTAAATTTATCATATGTACATTAACACACTGTTTACATTATGAACTAGTAAACCCTTTAAATATTTCATAACCGAAAATGGTGAAATTCCTAATATTAATTTTATGGGAATTGTTTATGGTATTTCTATTAAAACAACAAAGGCTTTCTATTAAAGCACATAGGTTGCAATAAGAGCATTTATTCTGCAACCACATTCGCAAACAACGTAGTTAAGATTTATGTTTGGATTTAATATAGTTTGTCATTTAGGTTTGCATGAAATGGCTCATAGACTGGCTGTATAGCAATTCTATTTGAGATGAATTTCACAAGTTAAGATCTGTGACATTTTTTAGGAAATATACCCAGCTGGCTAATATAGCAGACGATTATGATTGATTAATTGAGAGGAGCATAAATCATAATTAAAATACTGTTAATCATACAGCCCTAGATTGTGTGCATTTGTTTTTATTAACCAGTCTTAATGTTTTAACCAATAATGTTGTTTTACATTACGCCTTGTAGCCCCCCTGAGACACCTGTTACCATGTCCAAGTTTCTTAAACCCAAACTGAAGGTAAAATATGTGAGTTTGTGTGTGCTCTGGTTTGCTGTGTAGTAGAAAATAAACTGAAAATTGTCGATGTAGGAAAGGGGAAAAAACAAAACTTTGTGAAGTGTGTTTCTCCTTATTCTCTGGAAAAGAGAGACGCATGGGCTGGGCTCTACCTTGGCTGTCGCCCCACACAGGCCCGTCACTGCAGCGCTGATGCTTTTGTCTGCACTGCAGCGAGAGGCAGAGGAGATGCTTAGACAAATGCAGTCAGAGAGAGGTTTTGTTTTCTGCATACTCATGCACTCATCATCATTATAGAAATATCACGCACTTACCTGAGCTGAATGTAAGTGTAGGATATGTGGCAGGAGGATACAGGATATTTCTAAGGTCTGTGGATGGTTTTTATACATAATGCATGCAGGTTTTGTGTGTTTATTGCATGGTTTGTGTGGGTGTGTTTTGCATGATGTATCCTAGTTGATATGCTGCCATGGATTAAGGCTCATAAATTCTGAGTGCCATGTTTTGATCCCTGTCAGCTGTGATGGTAGAACCTTTTTTTCTTTTTAGTGCATTGTCATTCTCTGGGTTAATTTAGCTTTCAACTCTTAATCAATAAAGTAGTCGTTAACAGGATATGCTTTAAAAGTGTAGTCAGCTCAAACATGAAAATTTACATCATTCAAGATGTAGATGACCAGTTTCTTTCTTTATTAGTACATATTCATTGCAAGAAATTCAAACAGTATTACATCACTTGCTCACCATGTGAATGGGTGCCGTCATAATGAGTACAAACAGTTGAAAAAAGTATTGTAATAATTATAATATAATTTTAATATATTCTAATTCTAATATTGTTTACAGGGCTCAATTTTACAAGAAAGGTAAAAGTGTTGGTGCTTATTCTCGGACGTATCAGGCCTTAACTTAACATTCTTAGCGACCACAGAAACTAAAGTTTTAGAGCCGTGTAGAATTTATTTCCCTCTTGAATGGCTGGCACCGGTGCGACCTTATATTTTTTTTATTATATTTACTATTGAGAAATTAGGACCAAAGACCAATTATAAATTGGTCGCCCTCTAGAGCTGTGAGTTCTATTATATTTTCTAAAATATTTTTCTTAATTTTTTTTTTACTTCAAACCACATCTGGGTAAAATACGAGTACTCCTCCTATAACATTGGTTTCTCCATTGAAAAGGTAATCTTGTCTGAGTCGGAGGATAAATTAGCCTGGCTTCCATGACTTTAAAGCTCATAAGAGCTTATCCTTCTGGGAGGTGGAGCTCATTTCTTATTGGTTCCCACTTTTTTTGGGAACGGAAATGCTCTAAAACGGCAGCTTTGCCAGACTAACTTTTCACGCAAAACAAAATGTAGCATCACAGGAAGGCTAGGGATAAATATCAAGTACTATTTATATGTGAAAATGGTCCAAAACCGTTCTTAACAAAATGTTAGTGGATTTTGATGCAAGAACAGCTTTATCCTTGGAAGAAGTGTTGTTACGTGTTATGGGTTGGTAAATTCCTGAGAAGGAATTTATATAAGAAATGTATTTCTTACAAGCAAACGCTTTTTTACTTTACAAGTCGTTAACTGAAAGACTGCCGTCATGTGCATGACTTTTAGATTATTGTGATGCTTTTATCAGATTGTGTTGAGTTTGACTTCTTGTTCTGCCGGCAACCCTTCACTGCAGAGAATACAATTTCTCCAAATCGGTTGCAACAAAAAACAACTTGTCTGCAGTTTTGATGGTCCAATGGTGAGTAGATTTTGTAGTAATATAGCTGGTTTTATCTGGATCTGTATCACTGTTATTTCAGCTTTTTGGTGTCTCTGAACAGCTACTATTAGCCAAGTTAAATCCTTGGAGACAGCCCACCCGTTTCCTCTAAATTCCTTAGGCCTGCATCCTCCCATTCAAACGTCAGCTCCTCTGTGTCCTACAGATGTGTTACCATGGAAACTTCCAGGCTTTCAACGTGACCACTGAGTTCTCAGTATTCCCAGCTTGATAGTGGGAGTGCATTTAATGATAAGTGCTTCACTCGTGCTGATGTTTGAGTATGCAATCCATGTTATAAAAAATTAACTCTTGAAGTGATTCAATACAACACCCATTTCCTCATTTTTCATGTCACCTTGTGATCTGATAAGAATCTAGTGTTGTTTGCAATGCAGCTCGGTGAATTGGGGATTGCTGCACTTTCATGTTCTAGTTTTTCTGGTTAGTGGTTCTGTTTCACACAGTTGTCACTGCCTTCCGAATACTGCTTTGAAAATCTGTGTCACCTTCAGGCTTCTGGTTATTAATATCCTAGCTCTTTTCTAAGAGAATCTTAAGAATGTCTATCAGGACCAGCTTATTATCAGGACAGAGCGGGAATAGGAGCCTTGATGTTATTAGTGAGTCCTGATTGTCTGGTTGGAGTGGGAATATCCTAAAACAGTAACAAAGGATCTTTTAGGCTGCAAACAATTGGAATCATTGATAATAAAAATCTGGCCGAATCCAGTCACTTTACATCAATTTAATTCATCCCTGCTAATTAAAAGCATTCATTTATTTTAAAAAAGCTTACTGTACACAAAACAGTAGTTTGTCAAAGCAATACTGATATATAAAATGTGATTCCAATACGTTGTGCATTTCTAAAAGGTGGTTTATTATTATATTTTTATTCCGTTGACTTCTCTTCCTTTTTTGGTCTGTGGGTTTGTGGTTTTGACCATAATGGTTTTAGTTTGACTATAACAAAGATTGGTTGTGTTTTTTTATGAAACAAACCTCAAGAACATACAATTGTTTTCAGCATGTCGTATCTTAAAACTCTTGTAATGGTTGCCAGTTCATAAATCATAAATGGCCACAGTATTGCAGCAGGGCGAGAGGTTGGACTTTGCCTGTGTCATCATGTGTTGGGAATGTGAGAGGCAGTGACTGAAGCACTCTGCTCAATGAACGAGCGTGTGGGAAAGAGAAGGGAACATTCCAGAGTGCTGCTGGACTGCTGTGTTCGCTTGGATTCAGAAGCAGCAGACTACGACAAATGCTAGAGAGGGCCGGGGAGGGAGAAGAAGGTGTGAGTTTGTGTTATCGCTAGTACGCAGTCGCGTTTAGAGGTGCTATCTGTTGCGACAGCTGGACTGCAGGGAGACCCTTGAGAACACGTAGCTTTATATTCTGGTGAGTGCTTAAGCATTTTGAAAAACATGTGCGATATTGAGAATTCATGCTTATTAAAGACTTGCCATTGGCTGACATCTGCTGACTTTTGATCTGTGCATGGGTGTGGCTTGTTGCGTTTTTTCCCCGACACACATTTGCCGGCTTAATTTAATTGTACAGATCTGTGGCCATGACATCTATCCTCGCAGAGCTGGTCGTAATCCCCTCGAAGCAGACAGACGGGATAGTTTTGGGAGAGGCAGGGTTGGGGGAAGGGTGGTATTTGTACAGCTGATCTTGACATAAACAGGACATATTCACAGTAGAGCACAATCTGTGCCTTAGATCATCGGTCATTCATCACATTACTCATCTGGATGTGTTTTATGCTTTTTTTAAGAGGTTATGATTGAGTCAATGACCTCACTAATGGATCAGCCATTAGCTAATCACTTCCTTATCTGTTTTCTCTTCTCCATCCTTCTGTCATTAGATCAAGCGGATGTTTTGTACTGGTCTGATCTCCTGCAGTTATTTATCTAACTAACGCCTTTTCTGGCATTTTCATATTTAGCATGATTTTCTCTTTGCACTTCTTCCACCATTTTTATTTGTCATTTGTTTTTATGTAAATGCATATATAGTGAAATATGGCAGTTGTGGCCAACATAACAAAAGACTGTATTGATCCAGGCTGACAGTGCATTACACAGTGCCATTTTGTTCGTTTTCAGGCTTGGATTAGCCTGTCCTGAACCCTTTCTAAATGCATCCTATGATGGATTCGCTTCAGCAAATGGAGCACAGCATGTGATTGTCAGACAACATCCACATGCAGTCACACAGTAATGCTACTGGTGAATAAACCCATAGAAATATGTGGTAATTAAATTAGCTCTAAGATTTTATAAAGAAAGCTTTTTAATGAATGTTTTTAACAATGGAAAAGTTTCACAGTTTCTATCAAATATTAAACCATGATATAGGTTTGCATATAGTCAAGGCTGGAATACACCGCATGACGTTTGCACAGATTTTTGCCACAAATTACAGTCTAGATAAATCAACACTGTAGTTGCCTTAAGTCATCTGAAGATTTTGGGTAGTTACAGTTGACGGATTTCACAGAAAATTACATAATGTGTGATGGGCGCAGACTCTGTTTTTCTTAGAATTAGACTTTAATTCCATCCAGTTGGAGGGTATCAAACATGTCTGATATTTTGAGCTGATTTTAGTTTGTCTATCAACATGGTGAATGTTTTTGGTAGTGTCCTGTGTTTGGAACAACAGCAAGAGAAGAGTATACTATATATTAAATTTTTTTTATATTCTGATCAAGAAAATTATCTTAAGCTTTTATCATGATATGAATAAATAATTAACCGTCACAGAAAGTTAAAAAGTTAGCACTATTTTAAAAACAGATGAAGAATGCTAAGATGTTCACACGTCAGTGGGGAATGGCTCCAGATGTTCACACCGGAGTGTGAAGTGAATTCTTCTACTTTTTTCCTAAGTTAGCTTTTTTTTCACCACTTTGAACGTCATTTTGATTTGCAAAAGAGCAGATGTTCTGACTGCATTAACAGGGTATTTATTATACTATTCTTAGACTCTTCTGAAGTGGACCAACAGTTTGACTTTGCGTTCCAAGAAATCCAAGAAGTGCTCTTTATTTACTAGTATAAAGAATTTGAGAATAGTATTGAGTCATTTTTCCAATGTTTCTTCTGTGCACAGTTTTGTTGATTATAATGATTTACAATGGTTATAAGGTAATTCAGTTTTTTCTCACATCAGAATAAGCTGTTGTTGAGACTATTCCATCCCCTAACCTCTGACATTAGCAGTTTGAGTTCAATAACGGGTTTTGTGGTGATGATTTTTCTGAACCAGAGTGAATGGAATGGTTCTAAGCACTCTGTTCGTAGAAAAAGAGCTAGAGACATTCGCCGTAGACTGGGTGTGACCTGTCTTTCCCTAGTCCATTCATTCTGGACACAAGCATAACCTCGTCCCCTCCACCCTCGAATACAGCTGAAATCACACAACACCCCTCCCCACTGACAGTATGGGACGGATGCTGTTGTGTTGGGGTGGTTGTATCTTTGGATCGGTGGGGGTTGTGTTCAATGTCAGCAGGGGGCTGATGGCAGCACTCTCTTTGTGCCGGTTTGCTCAGAAGCGTGAGGAATTTCCGCCCCCCCCATGTGCTCTGCTGTTGGCCATTGCTGGGGAGAGTTGTGTCTTTTAACTCATGAAATGTCTGCCTGGTTTTAGGTACCTCCTTTGAGGGTTTTTTCGCACAGACTTAGTGGTGTCTTTTGAATTTGAATTTTGATTTTTGTTTTATCAGGACAAAATTGATTTTGTTAAAACATGAAAATTGCTGTATAAACTCTAGGTCTGCAGCTGTCGAATATTTTAGTAATCGAGTATTCTGCTGAAAATTGAATGGATTATTCGAGTAATCAGATAAAACATTTTTGCTTAATTAAATAGCAATATTAAATATGCTAGAGAAAATAAGACATGTCTCTTAAAATTAACAACTAATTGGTTTCCTCTTTTTAAATAAACATTGTATTTATCGATGATATTTATAAAATTTGTAATATTAATATTAGGTAAAATATTCCGTCTCCTTCCGCTTCATGGGTGACGTAAGCTTAAATGCATTGTCACAGTAATGCAAAAATCATTGTGAAAAAACGTGACATAAACTTTAAAATTAATTAATTGAGGCTTCGAGGCAGAGGATTTTGCCTCAATAATTTTTGTTAATCAAGTTACTCAAGGAATTGTTTCAGCCCTAATAAACTCTTGAATTTGTAATTTTTTTGCCTCCCATTGTTTAATTTGAAGTAGGCCTAACTCTTGCTGTACTCTTGTTCCTTTCTGATCAGGAAGCCATACTAAGGTTCTCATTTCGCATTTTTCCTTTTGCTTACTAAGGACAAGTTCATGTGGAAGGACTTGAACTTATGGAGATTGATTGGTTATGTTTTCCCTTTTTTAGAAAATGGATGTCAGTGGAGTTAAGGTTCTGGAGTCAGCTGATGACATTCAGGAGCGCCGTCAGCAAGTTCTTGACCGATACCGTCGCTTCAAGGAGCTGTCTGTTGTGCGCAGACAGAAACTCGAGGACTCTTACCGGTTCCAGTTCTTCCGTCGAGATGCAGATGAGCTTGAGAAATGGATCCAAGAGAAACTACAGATTGCCTCTGATGAGAACTACAAGGACCCCAGTAATCTACAGGTAAGAGTAAAAATAAGCTTCATAAGTGTCCTTAGTGAAATAATGTTTTGCAAGAAAATGTGCAGTCAATTCTGTTCTTGAGGTGACTCCTCCCTTAAGCTGTAAATTCCATGACTGGGTCTTGTCTGCTGTAATCAGCAGTGAATTACTTTATAGAGTCATCAGACTGTTATAATAGCTGAATACAGTAAATGAACGTGCATGCAAGGTTTGTGTTGTGAAATCACTCATTATTAAATTGAAAACATCTCAGGAAAAAAATGCATTTTCGCAATATACAGTGTTCATTAATAAAATTTACATATGATGTATTTTTGTCTCACATAGCATTTTTTTCCCATCTCTTAGGGAAAGCTCCAGAAACATCAAGCTTTTGAGGCAGAAGTGCAAGCTAACTCTGGGGCCATCGTTAAACTAGACGAGACCGGCAATCTCATGATATCTGAGAGCCACTTTTCATCCGAAACCATTCGAGTAAGGTTTTATCTTTTTAATACCACATGCAGTTCCATAATGGAGAAAAGTGAAATTTATAGTGTTTTAACTTTTATCCTAATGGATCAGTCTTTCACGCCTTACCGGACCGCTCAGCGACCAATAGTAAAAAGTGTCAATTATGGCGCTTTTATTCCAGTAGGTACTCGAGTGCGGTGAAATTGAAATTTGTTGTAGTTCATTTTACAGTGCATGTTCATAAAAAAGAACTGAGTGCTGTGTTCTTTTTCATTCTACCTTCCTTATTCAGTCTTTCTGTTAAATTCCAAGCTGACTTTGTTTTTCATAAAAATTAATTTCTCAATTTAATCTGAGCTGTCCTTGAATAATGTTTTTGTTTCTGATCACGTGATTGTTTTGATCCTAATTGTTTATCTTTGTCCCCTCATAAAAATCAGACTCGTCTAGAGGAACTTCACCGTCTGTGGGACCTCCTGCTGCAGAAGACTAAAGAGAAGGGAGTGCGTCTCCTGCAGGCCCAGAAATTGGTACAGTACCTCCGTGAGTGTGAGGATGCCCTGGACTGGATCAGTGACAAGGTATGAAACCACAGTAGACCTCATATGTTACACTGTATGTATGTTTGGTCAATACTGAAAAATTATTTCATCCAATATATGAAACACTGACAATATTTTATTGCAGGAAGCCATTGCCACCTCAGAGGAGCTTGGCCAAGACCTGGAGCATGTGGAGGTTCTGCAGAAGAAGTTTGAAGAGTTCCAGACTGATCTGGCGGCCCATGAGGAGCGCGTGAATGAGGTGAACCAGGCTGCCGGTAAGCTAACCCAAGAGAACCATCCTGAGGCTGAGCTCATCCTGAAGAAGCAGGAGGAGGTGAACTCTGCTTGGCAGAGGCTGAAGGGATTGGCTCTGCAAAGGCAGGGCAAGCTGTTTGGAGCTGCTGAGGTGCAGCGCTTCAACCGGTGAGTTTTTCAAATCATTTGTAATCACTATTATACACATTTGTTGGTTTGATTGGGGTTAGTCACCAAAATTTTATTTCCTGACCTACAGGGATGTGGATGAGACAATTAGCTGGATTAAGGAGAAAGAGCAGCTGATGGCATCTGATGATTTTGGACGTGACCTTGCCAGCGTTCAAGCCCTGCTCCGGAAACACGAGGGGCTGGAAAGAGATTTGGCGGCCTTGGAGGACAAGGTCAGCCTCAGCATATCCACAAACTCTCCTTTTCTATCCCTAAATACAGACCTGCCCTTCACATTTATGCACTTATATTGTTTTGTTGTTTTATTTATGTACATTACATTTTTTTCAGAGATGTACATCAGAATGTGCAAGCATTCAGTATTTTTTTAATGTAGATGTTCTGTTCTGTTTTTAGGTAAACACTCTTGGCGGTGAGGCAGACCGTCTGCAGCAGACACACCCCCAGAATGCCTCTCAGATCCACCTGAAAAGAGATGAACTAATTACCAACTGGGAGCAGATCCGTACCCTGGCAGCTGAACGACACGCTCGGCTCAATGACTCTTACAGGTAAGCTAAGACACACTTTTTGGTTTTGTTCACTGCTGCAAATTGATTGCTTGAGATAGCTAGCTCAGTTTACACAGTCCTAGCTTATGATCTCATGGTTGTCTTGCTTCTAGGTTGCAGCGCTTCACTGCAGATTTCCGTGACCTGACTAGCTGGGTGACGGAGATGAAGGCTCTGATCAATGCAGATGAGCTAGCCAACGATGTGGCTGGAGCTGAGGCCCTGCTTGATCGCCACCAGGAGCATAAGGTATTGAGCTTTGGAAAACTTAACAAGTAAAGCACCATAGAAAAATTATATTTAAATAGTAAATATAGAGTCTTTATCCTTTCTTTCTTTTTTACAATTGATTTGTATTTGTATTGCTTTACCAAAGATGTTTGACATTGAAAGATCATAATGTCCATAATGTTTTACCAGGGCGAGATTGATGCTCACGAGGACAGTTTCAAATCTACGGATGAGGCTGGGCAGGCTCTGCTGAACACCGGACATTATGCTTCTGAGGAAGTCAAGGAAAAGGTGTGTCTGACCTTGCACCTGTGTTTTTGTAGGCTATTTTCAAATCATCATTCATGCATATTTAATTCTAAAGTGAGAATCTAAATGACCCTCATGTTGTGTTTGTTGGTGTAGCTGGGCATCCTGTCTGAAGAGAAAGTGTCTCTTTTGGAGCTGTGGGAGCTACGCAGGCAGCAGTATGAGCAGTGCATGGACCTTCAGCTCTTTTACAGGGACACCGAGCAGGTCGACAACTGGATGAGCAAGCAAGAGGTACAAATTCATCTAGGCTTATTATATTACGAGGATCAGACAAAATGCTTGAATTTTGTTTACAAGTGAGGGCAAATATTGAAACATTTCAAACGTTTTTTCTCAAAGGCTTTCCTGCTAAATGAAGACTTGGGTGACTCTCTGGACAGCGTTGAAGCTCTCCTGAAGAAACATGAAGACTTTGAGAAATCCCTCAGTGCCCAGGAAGAGAAGATCACTGTAAGAAATCAGTTTGACATAAAATCAAAGGCCTGTTATAATCAGGCTTACAAATCTTACTCTGTTTTTCTTTTAATTCTCTAATGAAATATACAGGCCCTGGATGAATTTGCCACCAAACTGATCCAGAACAATCACTACGCCAAGGAGGATGTGGCCACTCGCAGAGATGCAGTAAGTTGAGATTAGTACCCTGAAACGTCCTCCATTTCAACCCTGCAAGCACTTTCCTCCCCTCAATTATTGCTGACAAGAAGTGCTGAATCACTGGTAATACTATGACTTAAACACCTTTTTTTCTACTTCAGCTGCTGAGCAGACGCAACGCTCTTCACGAGCGCGCTCAGTTTCGCCGTGCTGCCCTGGAGGACTCTTTCCATCTGCAGCAGTTCTTCCGGGACTCTGATGAGCTCAAGAGCTGGATCAATGAGAAGATGAAGACTGCCACTGACGAGGCCTACAAGGTATGTTGTCCTAGAGTTGACAACACATTTAAAATCAGTTTATATTTGCTTTTATTTTTTCTCACCCTCTATTCTTCCTCTTTCAGGACCCATCCAACCTGCAGGGGAAGGTGCAGAAGCACCAGGCCTTCGAAGCTGAGCTCTCTGCCAATCAGAGTCGTATTGATGCACTGCAGAAGTCAGGCCAGGAGCTGATTGACGGAAAGCACTACGCCTCCAGCGAAGTGTCCACCCGAATGGATGAGGTCAGCTCTCAGTGGAAAAAACTTCTAGAGGCAACTGAGCTTAAAGGTGAGAAAATGTCACAGTGTGACAGCACTGCCTATTTTACAGTTGTCACTAGTTAAAAACTATGTTTATCTGATTTATTATTGGTAATTATGAAACAAAAGGCAGATTTTTCAGTGATATCACATTATTTACTCATTTAGGCATTAAGTTGCGTGAAGCCAACCAGCAGCAGCAGTTCAATCGTAATGTAGAGGACATCGAGCTGTGGCTGTATGAGGTGGAGGGACATCTAGCCTCTGATGACTTTGGCAAAGACCTGACCAGTGTCCAGAATCTTCAGAAGAAGCATGCTCTGCTGGAGGCTGATGTGGCTGCTCACCAGGTAACAATGTCTCAATGACTGCACTGATATTAGACTGTTACACTGTTTCTTGTATGATTCTGTGCAGTTGGCAGTGTTTGTTTTTTAACATCTGAACTCATTCATCTTACCACTCCTCTTTACAGGACCGCATTGATGGCATTACTATTCAGGCCAGGCAGTTCCAAGAGGCTGGCCATTTTGATGCTGATAACATCCGCAAAAAACAAGAGGCTCTGTTGGCACGCTACGAGGCTCTAAAGGAACCCATGGCCGCCCGCAAGCAGAAGCTGTCTGACTCCCTGCGCCTTCAGCAACTTTTTAGGGATGTGGAAGATGAGGAGACCTGGATCCGGGAGAAGGAACCCATTGCTTCCTCCACCAATAGAGGTTAGTGTGGTTTTAAATTACAGGAACTGACATGAAATAACTATAAACCATTAAAATTCTTAAAACAACCACTTTCTCGTACTCTCTCAGGAAAAGACCTTATTGGAGTCCAGAACCTTCTGAAGAAACACCAGGCTCTGCAGGCAGAAATCTCTGGCCATGAACCCCGAATCAAGGCTGTTACTCAGAAGGGGGAGGCCATGATTGAAGAAGGTAGTATTTAATTCTTGCACTTTCATAAGACTAACTTTCTATTAGGCATCGGTACAGAAATAAAATGTTTGTATTCCAAATTTCAGGTCACTTTGCAGGGGAGGATGTGAAAGCTAAGCTGCAGGAGCTGCACAATCGTTGGGATGGACTGAAGGGGAAAGCTGCCCAGCGTAGACAGGATCTTGAGGACTCCCTTCAGGCTCAGCAGTACTTTGCTGATGCCAATGAGGCAGAGTCTTGGATGAGAGAGAAGGAACCCATTGTAGGAAGCACCGACTATGGCAAAGATGAAGACTCTGCAGAGGTAATGGAGGAAGAGGGCTGGATCAGCAATGAAATTAGTTAAAATATTACATTGCATTTTTTGCTAATATTTGAGCAAAAAATGCAATGTAATGTAAAAAAAATTCCTCATACATCATATGTTTAGAGTGGTTAATTGGTAGAACTAAACTTGCTTTTGTGGTGTCATTGCAGTTTTCTATTTTTAAAAAAATTATATGGTTCTAACATGTCATTGTTATCATTTACAGGCTCTGCTCAAGAAGCACGAGGCACTGATGTCTGATCTGAGTGCATATGGCAGCAGCATCCAGGCCTTAAAAGAACAAGCTGAGGCCTGCAGAGTAAGATCTCATAACAACACTCTTCCATTGACCAAAAGGAAATACTTTTACTTTTATGGAAAATAAAACTTGGTCCTTTTTTGTTCATTTAATCAACAGCAACAAGTGGCCCCCACTGATGATGAGACCGGCAAGGAGCTGGTTCTTGCTTTATATGACTACCAGGAGAAGAGTCCTCGTGAGGTTACCATGAAGAAGGGAGACATCCTCACTCTGCTCAACAGCACCAACAAGGTAATTAATAGGACACGCTACATTACATAGCATGCCAGTTTGAATCCAGATGAATGCTTGGACTTATTATATATATATATATTTGTATCTTGCTCTCAGGACTGGTGGAAAGTGGAAGTGAACGACAGGCAGGGCTTTGTTCCCGCAGCGTACGTGAAGAAGTTGGACCCCACTCAATCTTCCTCTCGTGAGAATCTGCTGAACGAACAGGGCAGCATCGCTCTGCGACAGGAGCAGATTGACAATCAGTACGAATTATTCTCAATTTGGTTTTCATTCAAATGATTGAGGGCAGACGTCTTTCTTTGTCTAATACACATTCGGGCTGTCAATGTCTCAAACGTTTGATGTCAGAAAGATTCGGCAAGGATTTATTTAATTGTTCAAAATTGACACTAAATACATTTCTAATGTTAAAGACAATTGTTCATCAAAGAAAAATGTTCACTGAAAAAAAATTATTCACAATTTGAATTAATTGATGGCCCTAGTGTGAACATTTTTGTAAACATTTTTCAACCTTACTGTTTACATTCCAACAAAATCATTTCTTTTTAACACAAAGCCTCTTAAGATCTTTGCATCTTTACTCTTCCTGCAGCTCAAATAAGGCATCTGTTAAAAACTAACTCTTAACAATGTTTCTGACCCCTCGTTACTCCTCTTTTTCTTTTCTTTCTTTTCTTTCCTTGTTTTCTTTCTGAATTTAAATGCTTGCATGTGTCTGCTTGCCCTGCCCTGTGGCAGGACTGTGGTCACCAAGGAGGTGTGCAGCGTATCTGTACGCATGAAGCAGGTGGAGGAACTGTGAGTAGGCCCGACCAATGTCATTTATTTGATCAAAGAAGCCTCCATTGCAAAATGTTCATCTACATTCCCCTCATCCATCTTGCTGTTTTTGTCATGCTTTAGGTCTTCTATCATTCTCTGTCCATCTGATCATTGTCTCATTCCTACTCTTCTATTCCATCAAGGGATAGATGTTCACATCTCTTCTGAGGATGTTTTCATTCTGAGCTTTTCCTTTTGTATAGTTGATGTCTAGATGTTTCACTCTGCTTTTCAGTTGCTGACTGTTAGTTGAACCCCTATCTGTGTTTCCAGCTTCTATTTCCTCTCCTAGGAGGAAGATATATCAGTCCCAGTTTTCAGGTGGGAGTTGCATTAAGTCTCTTGTCTCTCTTCTTAGGTATGGTACACTGCAAGAGTTGGGAGAGAAGAGGAAGGACATGCTGGAGAAGAGCTGCAAGAAGTTCATGCTTTTCCGTGAGGCGAACGAGCTGCAGCAGTGGATCAATGAGAAAGAATCAGCGCTTACTAATGAGGAGGTCGGCTCTGATCTGGAGCAAGTAGAAGTGCTGCAGAAAAAGTTTGATGACTTTCAGAAGGTATGATTCATGACTCATTTGTCACTGAAGGCTAGCATTGGCTAAGTGTTCACTGATTCTAAACTCTGTTGTTTGGTAGGATCTAAAAGCAAATGAATCTCGGCTGAGGGATATAAACAAGGTGGCTTCTGAGCTGGAGTCTGAAGGACTGATGGCTGAAGAGGCTCCTGTTGTGCAGGCCCAGGTATAAAGAAAAACACTTAACACACACAGTAAATATGATTAGACATACATTGCCATTGAATTTTTTTTCTTTGCTAGTGTCCATTAAATGTATAAAAATTTAGGATAAAAAGATTTTTTTTAAAGATTTCTATTTATCAAGCAATCCTAATAAATAGCCGTTTTCAAAGAAATATTAGGCAATACAAATGTTTACAACATAGCTAATAAAAAGAAATGTTTCTTGAGCACAAAATCAGCAGAGCACAATGATTTCATATTATTCATATATTAAGATATTATTATTTTTAAATAGTTGTTAACGTTTATTTAAATATAGCTTTGGTAAGCATAAGAGATTTCTATCTAAAACTTACAAATCCTACAAAGCCTTTTTGACAGTAGTATACATCATAATGTTTTGTCTAAATTTTGAGTCATTCCACTCATCAATATTATGTTTACATTAAAACTTGGGAGAGTATACACCGGAGTATTCTTATTTATATGCCTGAATTTTTTTGAATATTTTTTTTACCCTTTCTCCTTCCAACCCTCCATTCCTTAATCACATCTCCTCTCCATCCCACCATCAGCAAGTAGAGATGCTGGGCTCAGCTCCTGGCAAGGTCATTGTTTTATACCGTTCATCTAGTCTTTGTAACAGTTGGGGTGTCTGCATGAAATAAACAAATGAATACCATACAATTTAATTGCTTCTTTTTTTTCATTTGAACTGATTCTATTTATTTATTTTATATTTTTCACAGGATGAAGCAGATTCCAAAGGTGCATCTCCATGGAAGGTAATAGAAGCATGCTGAATTTTAAAATGCTTTAAATATAATCAGTTATATAATCTAATCTTGGGTCATTAAGATGCATGTTTAGTTTTTATGCAGGGACTTGTTTGACTTGTATATCATCCACAGTGCTGTTTGGTGACTATGATTACAGAGCAGCAAGAGCAGTCTGGTTCTTGTATCTCCTCTTGTGACATTCTCTTGACTGGTGTATTTTTCTGTTCTTTTCCTGCCCTCTCTTGTTCTTTGCACATTTGTACTCAATATAGTCTGTTCGCTTGGCTGTTCAAACAACGGCCAACTTTAATACTATTAAGGTAAGATTCTAGGTTCTTAGTTTCAATCTTTAAATCTTCCCTCAACTGATCCCACTGAATCCTGCATTGTGCCCTGTGTACCTGGAGGACTAACTCACCGTGGTGGTCTTGTGCTCTTTCCATGGTCTCTTGTCCCCTATGTCCTATTACTGAACCATCAACTGTGTGGTTGCATCCCCCTTCCTTTGTTTCCGTTCATGAGTCTGTGTCGACCATTTGAAATAACTCCTTCATTTCTTCACGCCATGTGTTTTGGTGGAGGTAAAACAGCCGTTCTAGAATGCATTAACGCTTCTTTTTCAGTTTGTGGCCGATGCACCCACCCGAGTTTTCCATATTTGCTAACTATCATCACTTATCCCATGTGCTTTAATGTTGTAGCCTTTCTGTTTATGCCATTTATCCATACTGTTGCTTTTCCTAGTGAAATGAAGAGCAAAGTATGGCACAAAGGATATGGAACCATTTATGTGGTGCTTTGGAAAGTGGTTTGGCTGTTAAATTTGCTTGGATCATTTCTCATCAGCCATTCTATATCAGGGAGTTGAATCTGCTGTCAGTGATCAAATCACTGTTGTAACAACTGAGCCTATGACCTGCCATCTGATTAGCTTCTAATGGTTGTATGTTTTTGTATAGGAGCTGAACAACCGCTGGAGGTCCTTGCAGCAGCTGGCTGAAGACCGAAGCAACATGCTGGGCAGTGCTCATGAGGTGCAGAGGTTCCACAGGTACATATATGTCACTGATTAACCTCCAAATTTTTGTTCTTGTTACAGTTGTGTGATGTGAGCCACATGAAGTACAGAGGAATTCAGCTCAGTGTGTGATTTTTACAGGGATGCAGACGAGACCAAGGAATGGATCGAAGAGAAGAACCAAGCCCTGAACACTGATAACTACGGCCATGACCTCGCCAGCGTGCAGGCTCTGCAGCGCAAGCACGAAGGCTTTGAGAGAGACCTGGCCGCTCTAGGAGACAAGGTGAAATTAGCATTTTTGGTTTACTACTCATCACAAGCTCGTTGTCCTCTGTTGATTCATTAGCCAGTTGCTCGCTCAAAATTGCAAAACTATAAATTAGTTCTGCAGCATGCTTTCATAGTTCCTATGAAACCCTCCACCTCCTCCAGCACTACCTGTCTAGAGTATTTATATGTGGCATTCATGCTGCAGCAGCATATCTTACATGCTTGCTCCGTTGTAGCAGGTGTCAGATCTAGTCCAAATACATTAATATGGTCATATCAGTTAACCTGCTAAAACCATTTTGAGGGTCATCATGATTGATGTATAATTTTCAGGTGAACTCTCTTGGTGAGACCGCAGAGCGTCTGATTCAGTCTCATCCTGAGGCTGTGGATGACATCCAGGAGAAATGCACCGAGCTAAACACTGCCTGGAGCAGCCTGGTGAGTCGTGCTGACCAACGCAAAGAAAAACTTGGCAACTCTCACGACCTGCAGCGCTTCCTCAGTGACTTCAGGTGAGTAGGAGGAAAAAAGAGTGTTGAAAGAGAACATGCAAAACTAACAACTTAGAGAAGCTATATAGCATTCGAGCAATAGTATAGAAGAGACTAAACAAATTTGTGCTTTTCTCTCCCAGAGATCTCATGTCCTGGATCAATGGAATCAGAGGGCTGGTGTCTTCAGATGAGCTTGCCAAGGACGTCACTGGAGCTGAAGCCCTATTAGAGAGACATCAGGTATTTGTTTTTTGAAACACCTGTGATCTCTACTTTGTTACAATTACTGTTTAGGAGATGAGTTTTCTTTTATTAATATTTGGACAAATCCTGTTAAGCTCATAAACAAATGTTAAACACACACATTCTGTAGGAACACCGCACTGAGATCGACGCCCGTGCAGGCACCTTCCAGGCATTTGAGCAATTTGGACAGCAGCTGCTTGCCCGTGGCCACTATGCCAGCCCTGAGATCCAGCAGAAGCTGGAGGCTCTTGAACGGGAACGTGCTGACCTAGAGAAGGCCTGGGTCCAGCGCAGGATGATGCTGGATCAGTGCTTGGAGCTGCAGGTCAGCATGTTTACATTTAATACACAAACCTTGAACATTTGAAGATGGCGAATTGTATCATATGTTTCTTTCCATCTCCTGCAGCTATTCAACCGTGACTGTGAGCAGGCTGAGAACTGGATGGCAGCTCGCGAGGCCTTCTTGGCCAGCGATGACAAGGGAGACTCACTGGACAGCGTTGAGGCTCTCATCAAGAAACATGAGGACTTTGATAAGGCTATCAATGTGCAGGTCAGCAAGCACCATTATGATATAAATCAGTCAAGTTTGACAATATTCGATTTTGAATCTGGAGGGTTTACTTATTTAAATTTGTCTGTCCTCACAGGAAGAGAAAATTGCAGCACTGCAGTCTTTCGCTGACCAGCTCATTAGCGCTGACCACTACGCCAAACCTGAGATCTTTGATCGCCGTAATGAAGTCTTAGACAGGTCAGGGTTCTTCTTTTTGATCCTGATCTCACTGATTAACTCTGTCTCATTTAAGTTAAAGCAGTATGTCCTTTTGACCTCCAGGTGGCGCCGTCTCAAGGCTCAGATGATTGAGAAACGCTCTAAACTGGGTGAGTCCCAGACTCTGCAGCAGTTCAGCAGAGATGTAGATGAGATCGAAGCTTGGATCAGTGAGAAACTCCAAACCGCCACCGACGAGTCTTATAAGGACCCCACCAACATCCAGGTAATGTCACATTTCAGTCATCACTCTCAGGACCGATATGTCAGTATCTTTGCAGACATGCTATGTTTTATGTTTTAACTGTGAATATGCCGCTTAAGTCTAATCTTGTAAATATATTAATAGCATAATACGTTCACACGCAATTTAAAATGATTCTCTTACTATCCCCGCCTCAACCAACCCAGACTGTTTTATTATATAGGAAATTAAACTGAAACTCTGTCTGTGTTCCCATTGTCTGTTTCTAGCTGTCCAAGCTGCTGGTAAGTGCAGTAGTGTGCCAGAACTAACTAACCCCATTAGGGTTTCTCCACTTGTCCGCTGTCTCATTGTTTTTGTCTGTAAATGTGTATTTGAGTTCCGTATGTCTATTATGTGTCTCGCTTTATACAGCATCATCAGTTTGTTTGTCCCCTTCCCGCGCCCCATTATTGCAGCATTTAATTTGTAATTGCTGGGTGTTGCCTCCATTTTCTTGTTATGTC
This sequence comes from Enteromius unitaeniatus, assembly GCA_032359435.1. NCBI lineage: Eukaryota > Metazoa > Chordata > Actinopteri > Cypriniformes > Cyprinidae > Enteromius > Enteromius unitaeniatus. Next base: position 156,910 of record JAUMHI010000025.1, read on the forward strand.
ATTGAAGTTGGGATGTCTTGGTTTAAATTTGTCCCACACAGAAAAGTTGCGCTTCTCATAGAGTTGTGGATCTGAGAGCAAACTGTGACAAAAAGTAGTATGCAAAGACAATTTGGCTGTCTTCAGAATAGGACAGTAGAATTATATGCTTAATGCTGCCTACTGTTTTCTGTACTACTGTGCGAATAAGAAAACATTACACATAATATAAATGCATATACTGTTTTACACACACAGTACTGTATCACTCTACTACATTTATTTTAACCCATAAGGACCCGGACCGATTGTTCCTTAGAGTTATATATCCAAACTCTTTTGTAATGTATCAAAATTCTACCTTTTCATGTATATGATTTAACCAGATATATATATATATATATATAATTTTTTTTATTTTTTTTATTTTCATAACTTGAAAATGTGCTAATTGAATGAAAAGTCTGTATTGTTACATATGTCACATTGGGCTTTTATGACAGACAATATACAACACCAAATTAACTAATTCAGCTAAATTAATTGAGCAGTTCATTACCATTTTTCTTAATGTGACAAATATGTCACATCAAAATTCCGCCTACTGTTTTTTTGACACCCATGTCACCAGTGGGTCCTTATGGGTTAAAGGCTTAATATTTGAAAATTTATAAATTAAGACATCATGCAGTCATGCAATCCTATTATCAAATGACCATTTTAGGTTTCAACTCGTTGTATCCTACAGTCTGCCCCTAAATGTAAGAAGTCATCCAGATATTACATGCATACAAATATTTCTTAGTACATCTAATATGCGTGCTGCAAAACTAGTATGCATAGTACAATAAAGTGCTATTCTGAACATAGCTGCAATTCTGTGTCAACCCAGAGAGATAAGGTGGAGAGGTGCTTCCAAACAAGCAATTCTGCTTTGCTTTTTTTGTGAAATACCGTGTTAAAACAATAGAAACGGTTACATGTGTGCCACAGCCAGAATCTATATGCAGTTACAGTAACCGCAGCCCCGGCTTTTTTTGAGTGTATCAGCAAATGCTTACATAAGCCATTTGGAAGTGCTTTTTTCTTCATCCATTCTCTCTGGGGGATATAAAATATTAAATGATCTCAGACAAAACACCCCAACTCCTCCTAGGTTCCTCACAGAATTCATTGCGTGCTGGATGGTGTCCAGTTCATTTTATTGAATGCTCCATCAGGCTTTGAATGTGTCCCCGTCATAGTATGAGTTCCACGTTACATGTCTGTTCCTTGTTTGGTGGTTTGTAAATTCACAGTCACCTCACTTTTGTTTCTCACAATGTACACATTGATGTTTTGAAAAGGTTTGCTCTTTTGTGGCTACAAATAAAGACCTAAGTCTAAACTAAGCCATACACATCAAATGCACACACATACAATAGCACTGAACATGTACTGCTTTCACAGAGACGTTTATATCAGTATCATTTATTAGATACAAAACCAGCTATTGCTTTATCACAGCTGCATGACTTCACTGTGTGGCTCAGTTTAGCTGTATTTCGCTTTCTTGGCACTTTCAGAGCAAGCACCAGAAGCACCAGGCTTTTGAGGCTGAGTTACACGCTAATGCTGATCGTATTCGTGGAGTGATTGACACGGGCAATGCTCTCATCCAGAGAGGTGCCTGTGCTGGAAGTGAGGATGCTGTCAAGGTAACGGTTTCAGAAGTTTTTCAGAAATGGGCAGCTGAAGAGTTACGATCTGTGCTTATTTTGCTGTGGTCGTACTCACATTTGCTCTCAGGCTCGTCTTAACGCTCTGGATGAGCAGTGGCAGTTCCTCGTCAACAAATCTGCCGAGAAGAGTCAAAAACTGAAGGAGGCAAACAAGCAGCAGAACTTCAACACCGGCATCAAGGACTTTGACTTCTGGTTGTCTGAGGTATTGAGATATGACTTAAGAGCTACTTAGGACAGCTTCTTGACTTAATTAGAAAAGTTTGATTAAAAAATATTAACAGTAATAATATCAATTACACATTTCTCCTGTGCTTTTAGGTTGAGGCTCTTCTTGCCTCTGAGGATTATGGCAAAGATCTGGCCTCAGTCAACAATCTCCTTAAGAAGCACCAGCTTTTGGAGGCTGACATCTCTGCTCATGAGGTAGCTCTTCAGAGATACTGATCAGGAATCACTCATTTCCAAAAATCCAGTATGTCCTAAACAATGCTTGTTTTTGTGTTCTTACAGGATCGTCTGAAGGATCTCAATGGCCAGGCAGACAGTCTGATGGCCAGCAATGCCTTTGACACCTCTCAGGTCAAGGACAAGCGTGATGCCGTCAACGGACGCTTTGTCAAAATCAAGAGCATGGCTGCTGGCCGCCGTGCCAAGCTGAATGAGTCGCATCGTCTGCACCAGTTCTTCAGGGATCTGGACGATGAGGAATCATGGATTAAGTATGGTTTACATTATTTTTAGTGATGTATTATTTTTCACACCAACTGCATTATTTGAGGCTGTACACCAGATTTAATTCTTTCTCTTCCTTTAGAGAAAAGAAGTTGTTGGTGAGCTCGGAGGATTACGGACGTGATTTGACAGGGGTACAGAATCTGAGGAAGAAACACAAGAGGCTGGAGGCTGAGCTGGGAGCACACGAGCCAGCCATTCAGGTGAGGATCCTGAATGAAAATTGACAGTAATGTTCACAGAAATGAAAAAGTCTTTTAAGTTAAGTGAATCGTCATTCCAAGTGTTAACAGTATTTTTGTGGCCTTGCAGTCTGTGTTGGAAACTGGGAGGAAGCTGTCTGATGACAACACCATTGGACAGGAGGAGATCCAGCAGAGGCTGGCCCAGTTTGTGGAGCACTGGAGGGAACTGAAAGATCTGGCTGCTGCTCGGTCAGTACAGTATTTTACTTTTTTTGGTTTATATTCCAAAGTATGGATCAGTATTTGTTTTTGTTTAAACATTAATAAAAATCTTATGATTGTGTGCATTGCCTAGGATAAACTTTGTTCTTTGGTTTTCTGTATGTTAGTGGACAGAGACTTGAGGAGTCGCTGGAGTACCAGCAGTTTGTGGCAAATGTTGAGGAAGAGGAAGCTTGGATTAATGAGAAACTGAACCTGGTCGGAAGTGAAGATTATGGTGATACTCTGGCAGCTGTGCAGGTGTGAAAAAATGCTTTGAAAAATTTGCCAAATTATGGCTTGGTCTTGGACGCATGTTTTTTTTTTTTTGCTTGCTTGTGTCCTAAGTTTCTCTGTTCGGCTCTTGTTTTTCAGGGCTTGCTGAAGAAACACGAAGCATTTGAAACTGATTTTACTGTGCACAGGGACAGAGTCAATGATGTGTGTTCCAATGGGGATGAACTTATCAAAAAGGTATAGTACAGCTATTATAAAGTCCATATACTGCAGATTTAGCCCTTTCCTTTGAGGTAGGAGCAATGTGAGCAATATCTTAACATTATATTGGGGCATTTGGTGCAGGAAAATCACAACGTAGAGAACATCATGGCTAAAATGAAGGCCCTGCGTGGGAAGGTGACAGAGCTGGAGAGAGCTGCAGCTCAGAGGAAATCTAAACTGGATGAGAACTCTGCCTTCCTCCAGTTCAACTGGAAGGCAGATGTGGTGGAGTCCTGGATTGGTGAGCAAATGTTTCGTCTGATTTGCCTCATTAGAGGGTTTGATAAGAAGTGACCTGTTGTTTTCTCTGCTTCTGTGTAATCTGTCACTCAAATGTGTCTTAGGCGAGAAGGAAAACAGCCTGAAGACTGATGACTATGGTCGAGATCTCTCCTCGGTGCAGACTCTGCTCACTAAACAGGTGTGACATAACATATGGAATGTATAGCCATAGCACAACACATCCATTTACTGCTGTAACTGACTGTTTTAATTCCACTCTGCCAAAGGAAACCTTTGATGCTGGGCTTCAGGCCTTCCAGCAGGAGGGCATCACTAACATCACAGCCCTAAAAGACCAGCTGTTGGCTGCCAAACACGTGCAGTCCAAGGCCATTGAGGCTCGTCATGCCACTCTGATGAAGCGCTGGAACCAGCTACTGTCCAACTCAGCCACCCGCAAGAAGAAGCTTCTGGAAGCCCAAGAGCACTTCAGAAAGGTGTGAAGAATAGAATTTTGCCTCAGTTTAGGAAAAGAAGCTTTTGTTTTGTGTTTCTTTAACGCTTGTTTGCCACTCCATCCAGGTCGAGGATCTTTTCCTCACCTTTGCCAAGAAGGCTTCAGCCTTCAACAGCTGGTTTGAGAACGCTGAAGAAGATCTGACAGACCCTGTAAGGTGCAACTCGCTGGAGGAGATCAGGGCCCTGCGGGACGCCCATGACGCCTTCCGCTCCTCACTCAGCTCTGCAGAGGCTGACTTCAGCCAACTGGCAGAACTTGATCGACAGATCAAGAGTTACCAGGTGGTCTCCAATCCATACACTTGGTTCACCATGGAAGCTCTAGAGGAGACCTGGAGGAACCTTCAAAAGATCATCAAGGTGAGAATAAGATCCTGAAGCATGATTGAATATGTATAAAGTAGAGTTTAGGAAAACTCAATAACTGTGTATGATTTATAGGAGCGAGAGCTGGAGCTACAGAAGGAACAGAGGAGGCAGGAAGAGAACGATAAACTCAGACAAGAATTCGCTCAACATGCCAATGCCTTCCACCAATGGCTGCAAGAGACCAGGTACAGAGGACCAGCATGCACTAGTTGTTCTCTACAGTTTGCAGAGATATGCTCGAGGGTTAAATAGACCGCATGCAACACATTTGTTCCTATTGCATGACATCACATACACATCTGTTCAGATTTGATCGAGCTTTCCTGATCTCCATGTAACTTTCTTAGACTCCCATTTTCATTCGTGTCATCGACTGTTTTTGTTACTATAGTCTTGAAGCCATTGCCTGCTTTGCCATGTTGCCTTGTTTGAGTGTTGGTTTTCACATTGATCGCACAACTTAAAGACACCTGGCCTCGATATGCTGCAGCAGGGCTTTGCGCTAGTGTCGTTTTCTTTTTATGTGAGTGTTGAGTAGTGGCGTTGATGTCACCACTCAATGTTTTAATTGTTTCTTTCTCTCTCCCTCCCTTATTTGTCTCTCTTTCCCCATTCCTTCGACCTTCTCGTTGCTACCCTGATGCTTGGAATCATTTCTCTAATCAGGACATACCTTCTGGATGGGTTAATATCACATTTTTTACTCTTATGCTATAATATGTTTGTGTGTGAGTGTGTATGCATTGTTTAATAGCAATTAATGGAACGGTTGTGACACACATTTGGTATAAAATAAACCAGGAGTTTGGGAGTTTCAGGTTAGAATAGACCAATCATTTGGATGGAAATAATACAGGGTGTCTCAAGGAGGATTTATCTCACTTTACATATATTTTGCGTATTTTATCGTATGTTTTGACTATATATTTCCAGATGTATTCCTTTCTGTTTTTCACACTCTTTTTCCATTCCCTCTTCATCTTCCACCTCCCTCGTCTCTGAATAGCATAGCCTATCGGAGGGTAATCCGTGTCTATCAGTATGAAGTCGATGATGATCTTTCTGGAAGGTCTTCTCCCTTTTTTTCCCTCCTCTGATTGGCCTCTTGCCCCTCACCCCACACCTTTTGGGTTTTCTTCTCCTCATGCACTCGAGTCTGACCCCCACTCTAAAGGCTCTGTGTGTGTTCAATTCCCTTTTACTAACATTCACTGCAACGTGAGGCTTTTTTTTGAGATGAACCCTTCCAGCTTCTTAATCCAACAAGCCTGGCTACATTTGGCACCGATGTTGAGGAGTGTGAATACTTCATCTCATTCTTTTACACTTTTTTTTTTGTTTTGTTTTTTTCCCCCCCATGGTTCAGTTATGTTTTATTTGTTTATATTTTTCTTCATTTTGAGGAAAATGTTCATGCACCAGATCCAGGGTGGAAACTGCAATGTGATTTCCATGATTGAAAAAGTACTTGTAGACATTTTTTCAATATCCTGATCTGAATTCAAACAACTGTGCATTGACATTTTTTGGCTAGTCAACTCCAACTCTGAATCTTTGATTTTGCACATTTTGCTTTTAAAAGTGCGCAAGATAAACCTAAAACTAAGCAGTGGTACAAATATAGCAGTTTCTAACCCTGTTGACAGCAGCCCTAATCAAGCATGGTCTGGATTACCATGGATATAATTTGGCTTCGTTAGCATGATTTTGGTTACTGTAGTTGCATTCTGGGGTGGCTTATAGTTTGTACTCCATATCCACTACAAAATTGGTAAGTCCTATTATCATGTACAAGAAATGTAGGAAGATGCAGGTTACAGAGATAGATGTAATGGTTATGCAAACCATTTAAATATAGTATCACTCAAAGTCATATAAAAATTTAAGAATTACCTTTTTTTAAGGTCTACTCGGCCGAATACATTTGTTCTTTGACCTAATAAGTGAGCTAGTCTAGTAAGAGCCACTCTTGTAAGGTGTAGACTAGCATGTGGCGTGAGTGAGATGATTTTGGGTGGATGTGCCATGTGCTCTCGGGCTCCTACTGCTGGTTTCATCACTTTCTGTGTGGGCAGGTCCTGTATGGTGGAAGAATCCGGAACTCTAGAGTCACAGCTAGAGGCCACTAAGGTGAGTTTGAGAGCAGTGATTGGATAATGAGACCCATTTGGTTTTTGAATAACAAAATAAAGCATTAGTGCGTATAATCGGTAGTGTACTATTATTAAAAAAACATGCATTTTAAAACAAATACAGTTAAAAGATAATATTGTGAAGTGTTATTACAACTTAAAATAACTGATTTCTATTTGAGTAGATTTAACATTTCTAGATGCTTTTTTTGATTATCCATGGCAGCTCCGGCCCAGTAGTGCACAACAAATCAAATTTTGTGTTCTGCATTACTGGGCCACCATAATTAGTAATGTTGAAATCAGTTTTAATATTTAAACAGATATAAAGACGTATTATTTCTGTGATGCAGAGGGAATCCAGTCATGTAATTGTATAAATTGTAAATCAAATCGCGATGTGCGTGTCTGTGAATATATTGTAATTCGATATTCTGTGTCTGTGTGAAAGAGCAGCGCCGTTTCGCCTACAGTAGATCTAGTACACACGTGATGCTCAGATGTGAACACATCAACATATCCAGAGCTGCTCTCAGTGAACACTTCATGATCATTTTAGAATTTTATTAAAAAGAATATATATCATCAAATACATTAACTGAAAACTCAAAGGTGTTTGGTACAACCTGTCAAAATAATAAAAAAAAAAGTTTGGTTTAGCCTAAAGACTGAAATATATTACTGTTATTAAATATATTAGCATTTGCCCATGTTTTAGTTTAGTAGACCTCTCGTATAGAGAAGCAAAAGTTGT